>SNQJ01S0010234.1:78570-88993 GCA_010110895.2 Picea sitchensis | reverse complement strand
AGATAGGTTTTTGGGTTATCTCCATAAAAGATAAAAACTATCTCTAAAATCCATATACTTTGGACATGCCTCTAAGTCTTACAAACACCGGATTGATAATAAATGCACTCTAATTTACTTGGGTAGATCTGGAGCTCAACAGTGAACATGCAATTGGATGTGTTAAAACCAAGATTGCCATGCATAAATTTCCTCCACTAGTCTAACTAAGGTGTAACTTACTTTGAACTGAAGGAGGAAGGTTCCCTATTTTGTAGGAGGTGCCCTAATTTGTAGGGAAATATTCTTATGAGAGAATATTCTCATCTATGGAAGCACCCTCAACATTAGACTATTAATCTTAGGAAAATAATTACCTAGGTGAGTGTGTAATATCTCCAACACCCCCCCTGGACACTATTAGGGTGTAAATGATGAATGGGTCCTGGAAACCAAGGCCATGTTAGTTACCTATTTTACAATGCATCTAATATTGAACATTGAAAATAGAGGAAAGAGGGAATAGATCTTTTGATGGATTCACTCCTGCTCATGAGCGTGATGACTAGGGTTTAACCCTGGCCGCTCACTACATGTGATGGGCCTGCAACCCTCGTGTGTGTCTTCTTCGTTGGCCATAGCGGTGGCCTCATCCATTTCTGTGGGTGCCCTAAGAAGTGGGGCATTTCCCTCCATATATGTGTCCATGCCAGTTTCAGTTTCGCAGTTTGGTGCCTCCTTTCGGGATGTTGTTAAGCAAGACTCTTCTCCTTCTACTTCATCTCTTCTAGTTCAAGAAGCCCCTTCCCTTGTCATTCCCATGAGACAAGATTCTAAAGAAGAGGAAGAGTATTGCAGATTCGTGAGTTTGGTCTATCACTTCAATGGTTTTCAGCCAAAGTTAACTAATCTAAATAGTTGTATCTCGGCTAACAGGATCCCTATCATGCAACAACAAGATTTCATTCATCCTTGTGACAAAGGATTCTTCATTTTTGAGTTTGACATTGAGGAGGATCGAGATCTGATTCTCAACTCAGGTCCATGGTTTTGGGGAAACTCAAGTTTGTGCATGAAACCATGGATTCCTTCTTTCAATCCTACTATTGACATTCTCTCCTCAACCCCTATTTGGGTGAGATTTACCAATCTGCCCTTGCATTTTTGGGGTTAAACCTCTCTTGAAGCCATTGATTCGACTTTGGGAAAGTTCCACTTTGAAAGTTGTGAAACTACAAGGCACAAAACCTCTAATTTTTCCTGTATCTGCATGGAAATGGACTTCAGTAAAGTGTTCCCAGCTGAAGTTATTCTTCTTGGTAAAAAATATTCTTGGTATAAGAAACTAGGCTACGAGAGAGTTTCCTTGTGTTGCAGATCTTGTTTTGAAATGGGTCATCTTGCAACCCATTGTCCCAAAGGGTCTAGGAAGAACATAAAGCTTTGGAAATCCACTTGGTGGGTGGGATCTAATGATGACCATCAAGTAATCTCAAAATATTGTGGACAACCTTCTCAAGTTAGTGAAAATCCATCTCATCCATATCTTCCTATTCATCCAACTCTGTTATCTCAAGACTCACTCCAAGAATTCATTTAGAAGCCAAAAAAAGAGGCATCTTCCCCTCTTGTCTCAAATGAGGGACTTCAAATCCATCCATATCCTCAACCATCAATATGTTGGGCAGATCGGGTTGATGAAGATGAGGTACCAGATCAAGAAAAAATAGAATCTCTAGATCAAGACAATCTAGGAATTATAGGCATCACAAATACCTCAACATCTGCAAATGAAGCTTGGACAGTAGTCGGAAAGAAGAAGAAATCACATGGAACATTACAACCAATGGTAACACGAAGTCAGGCTCACAAGTCAGTAAAAAAAGGCGAGCTCTTTTCCAACAGGTTAATTTAGATGCAATGTCTCTTCACTTTTATCCTCGGAGTCTTTTTGTGAATGTATTAAGTAAGGTTGTTTTATGTGAAGTTTTCATTCGAGTATTTGAAACAATCATTAGTAGCTTGTAGTAGTTGTTTATTTGAGGCCCCATGTTGGCTCGAATTTGCAATATTTTGTAACTCCTCAGCGGTTTAGACCACACCCTTTTTTTGATAATACAAATCTCCTAGTTTTTGTGGAAAAAAAAAAAGTAGAGGAAAGAGGGAAAACCTCACGGGAAAACCCCCTTCTCAAAGTACAATGTATTAAAACTGAAGAAGGAAGAAAGGCAACTGCTAAGCAACTGTGTCCATCATTCCAATACAATCGCACAGGAAGTGGAACTTCTGCTCAGTAAATGTCTTGGTGAAGATGTCTGCAGTCTATTCAATAGATGAACAATATTGCAAATCGATGATCCTATCATGCACCTGTAATGCATATGGATCTCTATGTGTTTGGTCAGATGTCATAGCACTGGGTCTCTACAAAACCTGAGTGTACTCTGATTGTCACACCAAATGATAGCAAGACGGTGGAACTGGATGTTGAGCTCAGTGAGGAAGTTCTGAAGCCAAAGTGCCTGAATAGTGATGTTGACCACTCCTATGTACTTGGCCTCTGTTGACTATAAAACAATTGTTGACTGGTTTTTGCTCAACCAATAGATGGGATTTGAACCCAAACTAAGCAAGTACCAAAAGTAGACTTGCGATTTGTACTATCATTATCCCAATTAGAATTTTTGAAGCCCATGAGATCCAATGCATGACCTGCTGCATAATGGATCCCATAATTGGTGGTGCCCTGAACATATATGAGGATGCACTTGGTATCCTTCCAGTGTAGCTCTTGTGACTCTTGCATGTACCTGGAAACTGCCCCTACTTCATAAAAGATATTCAGTCGAGTGTCTATGAGATAAATAAGGCTCCCACAAGCTGTCGATATAAGGTATTTTTCACCAATGGTGTATCCCCACCATCCTCAAGATGTACCCCTGAAAGAAAAGGCGTGGTTGTCGACTTGTAGTTGGTCATGTGGAATCTAACCAAGATATATTTGACATACTTAGTATGAGATAGCTTGATCCTTGAAGCATCCTAACTGATCTTAAGACCAAGGAAGAAGCGCAGTGGACCCATGTCCGTCATAGAAAACCTATCATGCAAAATGTCTTTGACCATGGAAATTGTTGAGGCCGAACTTCCTATGATCATGAGGTCATCAACATATAGAACTAAGATCATTAAGGAGTCTAAGTTTTTTATCATGTAGATGTTTGGATCTGATTTACATCTAACAAAATGTCGAGAAATAAAATAAGCATCCATCTTCACATACCATGCTTTAGGCGCTTGCTTGAGGCCATAGAATGAATTTTTCAGTCGACATACTAAGGATGAGTTCTATATGAACCCTTGTGGTTGCTCCATGTAAATATCCTCTAAGATATCCCCATGAAGAAATGAATTCTTTACATCCATCTAGTGAACTTCCCACCCCCTGGCTGCTGCAATGCAAGAGCCAATCAGATGGAGTCCATATTTTCTACTGGAGCAAAGGTCTCATCATATTTTATCTCGTGGATCTACTAAAAGCCTTTGGAAACTAGTCTTTCCTTGTACCTGATCACTTGTCTATCTACTTCCTTCTTGGTCTTGTAGACCCATATACATATAACAAAATTCCTATCTGAAGGAAGCATAACCAAATCCCAATTCTGGTTCTTAACGAGAGAGTTATACTCCTCCTGCGTAGCATCTTCCCAGAAAGAATTCCCTACAACCTCTGCATAGGTAAGTGGGTATGAAGCTAGAAAAATGTAGCAATGCATGGGAATCACTAGTTCGATAGCTATGAGTGCATGAGGAGGATCCTCAAACCGGAACCTCGTTCTCCTTTGATCCGCTGGATCCCCCACAAGGTCACCTGCTTCTTGTAGGGTGGTTTGTGCCCACTTGGGCATCTGTTGTGGCTCATAATATACATGCTCATCATCTTCCAAATCAGATTCAAAACTCAGATATGAACCGTGATTTGAATGAGTAGAATCATCATCTCCAATGTTTGGTGCAGGTGGAAGTACATAGGTCTCTGCATGTGGCTCCAATGGTGCATGTAAGGGACTTTCCTCAAACTGAACACCTCACTCAATGACGAGCTTGTCTTTTGAAGGATAAATCAACCTGTAACCCTTCACACCATCAAGATATCCCGTGAAGATTCATGTGATTCTCTGAGGATCTAATGCTTTCCTCTTTTTAGAGGGTATGCGGGCCCACGCGCATGATCCAAATATTTAGAAGTGGGTGACTTTCGGTTTACTATCACTCCATGCCTCAAAGGGAGTCCTATCCTTGAAATATTTGTGAGGATATCTATTTTGAATGTAGTCAACACATTTAAGTGCCTCAGCCCAAATCTTGGAAGGAAGGGACCTTGCATGCAACATGCAAGTGGCCATCTCTTTGAGGAATTTGTTCTTCCTCTCAACTACCTCGTTTTGTTGCGGAATGTATGGTATTGTATGTTGCAGCTGTATACATGCCTCTGAACAAAGATGTTGGACATCCTTGTTCACATATTCCCCCCCATTATGTGTGTGGAGGATTTTGATCTTCCTTCTGGAATAATTCTTTGCATGTGCTTTCAAGTCGTTTAGATGCTAAAAAACTTCGTACTTCTAACTGAGAAAATACACCCAAGTGTATCGTGAGAAATCATCAATAAATGTAAGCACACACCTCACCTTGTTGATGGACAGATGAGGAAAGGGTCCCATGAGATCACTGTGAATGAGCTCCAAGGGAGAGGAGGCCCTCCAAGACTTCCCTTTCTTAAACTTCTCTTGAGGATGTTTGCCAAGAACACATCCTTGAAAAACTCCTTTGGAAAAGTTTATGTCAGGAAAGCCAGTGACCATTCCTTGTTTGTTGAGTTGTTGCATGTATTTGAAGTTTAGATGACCAAATCTCTCATCCCAAAGTCTACTGGCATCATCAACATGAGTTATTAGTAAAACAAAATCATATTTAGCAATAAACTTACTGAATGCATACAAACGAGACTGGTGATTTACCTCACCAACATTAATTTTGGAGCTATTATGCATGTCATATATGGTTACAGAATCATGCGTGAATTCCACCCTTTTCCCATGATAGAATGCATTATCTGATAAACAAAGAGTTGATTCACGGAAAGTTTTGTAACATGCAAGACATTCTAAAAAATTCCATGTTGGAGTTCTATTCTCCCTTATCTAGTGACCTCTATTGGAGTATCATCACCCATGAGGATGGGAGGACCTATGTATGTAGTAATAGAAGATAAAACATTTTTGTGGTTTCCATGTGATTGGATGCACCTAAATCTAGGATCCATGCATCAAGAGAAGAATGGATAGAAATTAAAGCATGAGAATTACCTCTTTTGTTTGGTGGTTGGTCTCTCGACTTCTTCTTAGCATTCTTGGGAATACAGTTTCCAAGATTGTTACGTTGAAGTGCCTTCGACATGAGATCTATTGTCTTCTTCATGCATGACGATTCAATACGATAGTCGTGGTTGTAGTAACCACATTTTGACTTCCCTTTCTTTCCCTTTCCACCTTTTGAGGCAGAGGAATCATCGAAGGGTTTGGAATTGCCTTCCTTCTTTTGTTTAGAATGTGCCTTGCCCTTTCCTTTCTACTTGGACTTCAGATTGAATGTGTTGTTGCTCTCATGCACAACAAGTGCATGAACATTGGAACCCTTGATTGTCCCTATTTTGATGAGCTTATCTTTCTCATGCATTAGGGACTCAATAAACTGCTCCAATGTAGGAATTTTCCACACTGCTCTTGAAGTGAATCTCACTGTATGGAATGTCGAGACAAACACAACATACTCTAGACCAAGTTTTGACCAGATAGAAAGGATCAACTAATTGAGTTGAGTTGATTTGGCAATACCACATCCCTTTAGATGAAGATGAAGGGACTTGAACTTCGTGAAGAAGTACTGGATGTTATTAAAACTTCTCAAATCCAAGGAATTCAACTCTACCTCAAGCATGTGGCTTCTCATCTCGTCTTGTTTTCCAAAGAGATCTTCCAATTTTGTTCAAATCTCATCTGGAGTAGCACAATATTAAATGCGAAATAATAGTTCGGGGGACATTGACATGCAAATAAGGTTGTAGGCCTCATCCATGCAGTTGAGATACCTATTTTTCTCGATAGATGATGTTGGATCAATCTCTGTATCCATTGTTATTTAGTACAATCCTTTGCATCTGAGCTGATGCATAATTTTTAGCTTCCACTCGAAATAGTTATGTGGCGTGAGAAGAATTGTTGGCGAAAACTCCATTCTTTATGACTGCATCTTCTCCATGAACCTATAAATAAAGTTCCTATGCACTTTCTCCTAGAAACAATGCTCTGATACCATGTGAAGTTTCAGTGAAACTTTCACAAAGAACCTAGCTAGTAGAAACATCACAAAGCTTGCGAGAGAGAAAAGAGAAAGAGAGACAAGTTTGAGAGAAAGAATGAATCGTATTAATTAAATGAGTAAAACTGAATATTACACATGATATACTCTACATGGCTAAGTAAATGCGTCATAGTAGTGATCTAAAGAGATCTATACACTTATTGACAGAAACCGAAGTAATCTGCCACCTAGTCCTAGTTAACTGGTCCATGCAATCATCAGTTAATCGAGTCACACATGTGTATGTGAGAAAAACTAATGCTTGCACATGATATGCACCCTCTTGGCTGCATGCATGTGATATGCACCCTCTTGATGAGTAAACTGAGGTGAACATGCAATTGTAGGTGTTAAAACTGAGGTTTCCATGTATAAGTATCCTCCACTAGTCTAACTGAGGTGTAACCGACTCTGAACTAAAGAGAGAAGGTGCCCTAATTTGTAGGGGAATATTCTCGAGAGATAATATTTTCGTCTATGGAAGCGCCCTCAACATTAGACTATCAACCTTAGGAAAATAATTACATAGGTGAGTGTGTAATATGTCCAACATTACAGACCATCGATGCTTTGTTTGAGGGAAGCATTGTGTGTGTCTTAAAACTATAATCATAACATTTTAGTGTCACGACATGTACTATATCCATGTGGTTGTAGTGTAAATAAGTTTCATATCATGCATCCATGTTATTCATTCCACATGTATCTTATATGAAAATGAAGATTTATCCATACTTATGATATACACAACATAAATAATGAAATTACTTTAATTGTATTAAGATTATTACATAATTGTTTGTTTTTTTTTTAATTCCAATAACAACTTGCAAAGTGATTTTTTTTTGGGTACCTCCTCTTTGTACTACCGAAACGAGTGGTTGATCCTTGGAAGGA
This sequence comes from Picea sitchensis, assembly GCA_010110895.2. NCBI lineage: Eukaryota > Viridiplantae > Streptophyta > Pinopsida > Pinales > Pinaceae > Picea > Picea sitchensis. Next base: position 81,694 of record SNQJ01S0010234.1, on the reverse strand, counting down.
TGAAATCAAACAGAGTTTGATTTGTCAATGGGTAAATTGGAGGTAAAGTTGTGAGAACCAAAGCTCCCTTGCAAGAGAATGATCTGCCTATCGAGTAAGGTAAGTCATGGTCTTTTTGCACATTAAGAACACTTCTATGTAGCTTCAGATTTGAGGAGTATAATGTGTAATGACTATACATGATATGCATTGTCTTTCCTATATCCATGTAGCATATATCACGATAATATGTTATAAATATAGATATGTATTATATACCAATTTGATGTTTGGCTTGGTCGTAACCTTAAAAATAGATTATTATTATTATTATTATCCTTTGTATGTAATTGTTTTGATAATATTTATACAATATATATATTAAATTTAGATTTGATTAAATTAGTTAACTCTTCCCCGGATGGGGTGACACGGGGTGCAATAGTGCCACGCGGGAGCGAGCCGGGACGCAACTTTAATGCATCCACCAGCTCACATCACCTCGGACAATAACCCCGCATGAATCCGCGCAGGAGCATTCAAACGATGAGGCCCCTCGCGCAAGGGAAGGGTACCCCTCACTAGAGAACTATCCAGCAGACTTTAATGGCGATGGTTAATGTTTCGGCTATGGCGATTGTTTTTGCATTAGTGCTCATTGTCCGAGTAGCAAGACCAAGCAGCAAGTCGCTCCAGGAGGCCTCCGTCTCACAGGCGAACCAGAGCTGCGGCAGCCTCTCTCCCGTTCCACCGGCACAGTGGCCGCACTCGGAAACCTCGCCATTCCTCAGGAGTAACTTGACAGAAATCGACAACATTCAGATTTTTCACTGGGATCCCGCCATGCCCCGAGCCAGAGGGAAACCGCGAAGGGGAGCGGCCTAGTATACGGCGAAGTCACGATGCAAGAGAAAGGAGAAATTCGAGAAAGCCATGGCGATGACAGCTAGGAGACGAAAGAGCAGACCACGTACGCCTCCAATGGCGTACGTGGAGGAAGTCATCCCGGAAGGAGGCCTGCCAAGCCCTCCTGAGCACACCCTATTTATGGTACCGGAGAATTGGAATCCAAGCTCGAACTTTGGCTCGGTTAGCAGTGCGCTTGACCCTTCCACAACCACCACAGAGAAGCCTTACTCCCCCTGTTACGTGGAAGAGGAGGCTCCTCCCGAACCCACCAAGGAAGCGGAGGAGCCAGAGCGAGCACGACATCGGCACAGGACACAGGAAGCAGAGGCGGCCACCAGCGAGGAGTTAATGGACTGCCACCACTTAGAGCGGCCACCTTCAGTTGACTGGGGATACCTCAATCTCGTCTTTGAGATTAGGAATAAGCTGGAAGACCAAATCTTCCGCCTAGCGTGAATGGATCAACGACTTGACATGTTCTTTGCGGCACATTCCAGAACACCGTCAAAGAAACAATGTCCGACTTGTGCGCGAGCTTACTCGTTCCCAGCGAGATGGAGGCACTCTGAGGACGAGGACAAGCATCTTGGTTCAGAGGTTACTTAATGTTCAGAACTCGACTTTGGTTTTGGTGTTGTTGTTATATTTTATGCCTTAAGATAGCTAGTTACCAGGTTTTCTTAGTACTAGTTAGAAGAACCAGTTTCATGCTCGCGACTGCTAGTCCTGGTTTCCTTCGGGCAGGACGTAGCATCGAAAACTCTGTTAATTTTGCTAACTATGCACACTGGGTGACAAATGGACATGGATGCCCAGCTGTCCTGGTTTCCTGCTCAGGCGGGACAGCTGGCATCATTTACAGTTTTATATTTTGGTTATGGTAATATAATAGGCACCACCCTTTTTTACTTAAAAAAAAATAAAAAAATAGTTAACTCTTGGAAAAGTAAAAATTATTATAGTAAAATGCAACTATTATAAATAATATTTAAAAAAAATCAAAATATAAAAACATAAAGAATTTTAAAAAAAAAAATCTATTGGAAATCATGCTTTTGCTACAACATTTGGCCAGAAATCATATTTTTACCAAGACATAGCTAATTTTGTAATTCTTTATTTCTCAATAAGGAGCAAATATCTTCTTGTTTTCCTTTATTATGATTCTTGTGTTGACATTTTGTAAAAAGAATATGTTTTTACCAAGACATAGCTAATTTTGTAATTCTTTATTTCTCAATAAGGAGCAAATATCTTCTTGTTTTCCTTTATTATGATTCTTGTGTTGACATTTTGTAAAAAGAATATGTTTTTACCAAGACATAGCTAATTTTGTAATTCTTTATTTCTCAATAAGGAACAAATATCTTCTTGTTTTCCTTTATTATGATTCTTGTGTTGACATTTTGTAAAAAGAATAGTGTTACATTTTGTTAAAAAAATAGTTAGAATAGTACAACTTTCTAGCATGTTAAAAATATGGAATTGTAAATTTATAGTGTGTTAATTTATTATTTAAATATAAAATATAAAATAAAGTTGTGAATTTATATAAAATTGTAAATTTATAGTATGTTAATTTATCATTTAAATATAAAAATATAAATATAAATAATACTATAAATTAATCTATGCATTTTATATTAATATTATTACATAAAATTATATAATTATATTAATTATTTAATAAAATAAAAAATATTTACATCAATTTCAATACAAGATTGTTTTCATTTAAAATTTACATATTTTATTTAAAAAATAAATCTAATAATATTTGCTTACTAATTAATAGAAAAAGTTATTTATTTTTCATAATATAAAGTTGTTTATTTTTCATAATTTTATTTAAAAAATAAATTCAATAATATTTAGTTACTAATTAATAGAAAAAGTTATTTATTTTTCTTCTTTATTTTTAATAGTATAGTTGTTGTAATATATAAATCTTGAAAATTATCTTTCTTTATTTTATTGTATTTTATAAAATTTGAAAAACATAATTATTATAACACTATACATACTTAATAAATTATTGAAATTGAGTCTATCCACATTGAATTGTGTATTGGTAAATGTAATATATAAATCTGGAAAATTATTTTTCTTTATTTTATTATATTTTATAAATTTTGAAAAACATAATTATTATAACACGATGCATACTCAATAAATTTTATTGAAATTGAGTCTATCCATATTGAATTGTGTATTGGTAAATGATACTTATGAAAGA
>SNQJ01S0010234.1:45840-67828 GCA_010110895.2 Picea sitchensis | reverse complement strand
AAACATATTTAATCTCAACAATTTATAAAATGAGATATCTAATTGCAAGGCAAATTACAAATTTTAAATTAAATATATATATAATACTAAGACAAATTAAAAATCTAGAAAAGAAAAAAAATACACTATTTAATTTTAAGACAATTTATAAATTTTGAAATAAAAATATTTAATTCCATAACAAATTACAAATCATTTAAAACCTTTAATTCCACAACAAGGCTGTAAGTTACAAGTATGTAAAGAAAGAAAAATATTTAATTCTAAGATAAATTAGAAAACAAATTACAATTGTGAAAATGAAAATATTTAATTCCACTGCAAAATCTAAAAATAAAGATATTTAATTTTAAAGCAAATTATAAATATAAAAATAAAAATTTAAAAATATTTAAGAGAAAAACAAATTATAAATATCAAAATAAATATTTAATTACAAGACAAATCTAAAATTGATTTCACAAAAACTTTCATAAGATTAAACATCGCCTAGTAAAAAAATTTACAATAAATCATAAAATTGAACCTTGTCTAATAAAAAAAATTATAATAAAACAAAATATATGATAAAAAATGTGCAATACTCACATTTTTGTTAATTATTTGTTTTAAAAGAATATAAGTTTTTGAGAAAAATACAACCTTTATGCTCATCTCAAAAAACTCTCACAGGGATGCCATATAGTTTCACTAATGGCGTCGTAGTGTAGTTTGTGCAAAGTAAAAATACAACCTGAATTCCTTTTGATTGGTTTCTCAAATCTCCCCGTTATCATCGGCTATTTTTTTTAAAGAAATATATATATATATATAAGTCTCAATCTTTGTCATATACTTTCATATATTTACTATGATTTGTTTTTTAATATATATAAGTTTTTTTTTCCACGAAAAAAATATGCTTTATATTCAAAAGGATATAAACATATACAAAACTATTTCCGCAAAGACGAAACAAGAGTGAGAACTATGCTAGTGGATCGATGCAGTCCAAACAATCGGAAAATCCAATGCCACAACTCAACTGGGAATCGGCTATAGTAAGCAACAAGAATCAAACCAAAGGTGGCAGAAGATGACATCTTGATCATGATGGCTAGCCCTTCATTGCCATCCTCCCACTTAGTAAAACAAAAATGGCCAGGAGGCAAAAACAAAGCCTTTTTAGAGAGTTACAATCTCTTATGATTTGTTTTTTAATATATATAAGTTACAATCTCTCATATACCTAGTTCATATACCTAGTGTAATTTTTTTTTTTTTTTAATTAATATTTTTAAATAAGTTATTTTTGCTGGCTTTTCTTCAAAGTAAGAAATAGTAGAACTTTAAGGGAATAAATACAATGTTTTCACTTAAAGTAAAAGGATAGTTCAATGACACCTAGTAAAATGTAAAATCATCTTAATGACAATATATTTATGCTTATAATTAATAATATTAATATGAAAACTTTTCTAAATTACTTCCACATTCCCATTTATCCATTTAAATTTTAGGAAATATATTAGTTTTTAAAACTTTAATTAAAAAATATACAACAACTATACACTACTAATTAATTTAAACTAATTCAATGCAATATACCATGCTACTTGATTTCACTCACTCACTAGTGCTCTCTTCAATGAATAACATGCTAATCTTTATTTTATTAAACAAATCAAAAGCAATTTTATTCAAAGAAGAAGTCCGATCTTATACACCAATTTGCTCTCTAACTTAACTATAATCTTAAAAATAAATTATTATTATTATTATTATAAACCATCTTCCTCTCCATAAAAACAAAATACAAAATTGTCGATAATCTTAACAAAATATCAAGCGAATCGTAGCATCTGTATTCGTAACAACTCAACGAATAGCCCACCACTATCTGTATTTGTTTGCCCACAAATACAGCAGAATGATCTATCGGGACGGCGGTGATATAGGCGGTTGCTTTACTCCTTTCACAGCTCTGGTTTGTTCCAATTCAAGAGCAGTAATGCAAATGGCTATTCACGGTAAGCTCTCTTTCGTGTCAATGTATTTTTCTTTGAAAGCCTTGTTTCTCGGACCCTGTAATGCAGCTGCCCTCTATTGCAAGTATGTGAAACAAAAGGTTCTGGGGGTGTAAATTGGAACTATTGGGCTTGCCTTGAGCATCCAGTTGTAGATGTTTGAGTCTTGAGTAATGTATATGGGAATTGAATTCGTAATCTCCTGTTTGTAATGCCTCCCACTGGGGTTAACCCAGCTTATTTGTGTTTAGGATAATTGGATGAACAGATAAATTGTTGAAAATTGGACAGACTAGGAATCCAGGACTTGTCCTCAGCCGGTGGGCTGCTCTATCATTGATCTCCATACCCCTTTCATGATGGCAGTCTAGTGCATTCGATCTAAAGATGTGGATTCTACCCTAACATAAATCACCCCACATTCTGCAAATATGCGTTTGTTGGACACATGCACATTTCTCAGAACACTGAGAACGCGAATTTATAGATGCTGTTTGGGAGGTCTGCACCCACTAGCTACAAATTTTTTATCGCAGTTCACCCGATCACTATTTTGTTCATAGTGATCCGAGCGACCCGCCGCACTCTCCATTTTAACTTCACCTACAATCTGGCTCATGGTGGTCAGGTGATTGATGAATTCCGGTGAGGAATCTCAGTATCACCCTCATTGATGAATGCGATGATGATAATGTCATGATGGTAACAAGATAAGATAAATAGTACTTCATTCTAGGATGAGTCATGACAGACACCATTTGAATCACAGAATTGATCACCAGACATAGTTGAAAAGGCAGTGGAGTAAGATTGCGCGAATCTAGGCCTGAGAGTCCATATTATTCACTTTTTGCCAATAAAAGAATGTAACTGGCACTGCTTTTCTTTGTGGTTTGCAAGACTCCAAATCTAGGTCCGTCAGGTAGTGTAGACTTCGTGACACACAACCAGTGGATGACATGAATCTAATCATACACTTCTTCTTGGCCTTGAATGCTGGGAGTTCTGACATTTTAATTTTGACAGCTTTGTTGGTTTAGGGCTTCTTTCTTGATGTTCTTTATACACCCACCCACTGTTTATTTTTGCTGACATTTGATGGTGTGGGTTAAATGTTCACCAAAACGCTCACCCTATTTTTTACGTTTTTCCCAGCATGATTTTGGCCCCAATCCGGCAGCTGCAACTTCAATAATTGCGAAACTGGAAATTCAACAACTCAATACTGTGATTTTAGCAAATTCCATGGTCTCTGAATCGACCCAGGATGCCAGAATTGCAATTTGAACAACGGATTGAGTGGATTCAGGAATTTTTGGATTGCCGGATTCCAGCGAAGGTGGCTGGAAATGGGACAATTTAGTTAACAGTTAGACAACACCACATTTGACAGTTTTCTTGGTTTAGGGCTTCTTCCTTCTTGCCCTTTGTAGCCTCACCCATTTTATACTTTTGGGACTTTCTAGGGTTCGATGATATCTGTTTTGGCACTGTTTATGTGCTCTTTTGTTTCTTTTGCAGTTGTCACAGAGATGCTTTAGCAATCCTGATGGTTAGGCATCTTTGTACTTTTATAGCCCCATTGACCATTTATGGCCAGCAGTAGACACTAATAGCTAAATTAAATTAATTTTAATATTCTAACCCCTAGAATATTGGACTGAAAAATGGTCATATTTTATCTCATATTTAACCAATTGGATTTGTGGTCTAGAACTTATGCTATCAATTCACCAAGCACATTCAGTTTCAAGTTGCAAGTTGATTAGAGTTCATGGATTCTGTTGAGTTTTTACCATTTGTAGCTTTTTCACTCTCTCTGTTAAGCAGGAACCCTGGGAATATGTGCTCTTCATCTTCTACTTTGTTCTGGTTGAATACTTTGCAAGTGTGTTTATTCCAACGTGCTTTTTGTTTTTTCCATATAATTGCATCCGTTTGCATTGTTTTCTACTTTACTATTTTGTTGCATTTTGCTTGTGTGCTTTAGTATTTTGTCAAAGTATTCGTTTTGTTGACATATAAGCTTGTTTCCCACATGCTATTTTCAAGCCAAATGATGTACATCTCAGAAGTCCCCAAGATTAGGGCCTGGTTATCGCTAGAAACCCAACCTATTTTTTATGCTTGCTCTACCCTAGGGATATCCACATTTGAATTTGGATGATGGATCTATGATGGAAACATACTGGTTACTTGGAAGTTGGTGGGAAGAGCTGGCCGGGTTTACTATGTTTCCAATATTTCTGGTTAAAGACAAATGCCTTGATGATTAATCACTTTGATAGAATATTTCAAATTATGGTTACAAAGCTGATCTGATTTGTTAGCATGAAAATCCAGGAAGGCCAGCTAATAGAAAAGCCTGTTTAAAATAACAGCTTAAGCAAATCCGAATGCTAGCTCTAAAATGACTGCCGCACCTTTAACACACGTCAAAATTCAAAATTCAACGAAGTAATTGAAAAGTCAATATCACTGAAGCTTATCCAAAACTAGCTGCCCCTAACCCAAACCACGTGCCTTGATAAAATCCATTTCTACTGTTCATCTGATAATTTGAGTTTCCTCATAAAACTTGATTTTTCTTGGCAGATAATTACAGCATAAAATAATGAAAAGGTGGTGTTGAAATTTCAAGGATACCATAAGCAGTACCTACAATTTCCTTAGTCTTTGTGTCTACTCTCTCAAATTTATGAGCCCGGTTTTCCTTGGATGGACTCGCTTTTTGATATATCAGAATTGTTGGCATCATATAGTTATTTGGATAAATGTGCTAAGAGTCAAGGCACAGGAGTAATAAGTTCCTAATGATAATTTTTTATTAACCGAGTAATGTTTTTCAGGCTCAATCTTTCATTACTGATTGTTTCTTCTCTTCTTCCAGATGAAATGGATATTTAAAATAGTTCTTCTGAAGAAGCTTGCATCGTTAACATTTTAAGTTAAATGCTGTTAGTGGCTATGACGAACCTTATACTTGTATGCACCTGAAATGGACATATCTTTCACTAACGATCGTTTCTTCTCTTCTTCCAGATGAAATTTGGTATTTAAACATAGTAATTTTTCTGAAGAAACTCACATTGTTAACTGTCTAGGTTGAAAACTGTTAGTGGCTATGTACAAACCATAAACTTGCGTGCACCTGAAATGGACATATCTTTCATTACTAATTGTTTCTTCTCTTCTTCCAGATGAATTGAATATTTAAACCATTGTAGTTCTTCTGAAGAAGCTTGCAGCGTTAACGGTTAAGTTGAAATCTGTTAGTGGTTTTATACAAACCTTATACTTGCATGCACCTGAAATGGACATATCTGTAAAAGAGAATGGGACAGAGGAGCCTCTCTTGTCTAATTACTCGAATCAACACAATCAGTCAAAGAAGAACAGAACTCCAATACATCATTGTAAAAGTGCTCCAGCATGTAATTTAAGTCAACCAAAAAAAGAACCAAACAACTTGCCATCCAATTTGCCCTTCAAAACCCAGAACTGTCGTCCAACACTCACTCAAGCTGGTTTAATTCTCACCATTTACTTGGGGGTGGGCATGATCTGCTTTTACAATGTAAGGCATGAACTGAAAGGTCCGAAGACAAGCAGTCTGGTCGATGCTTTATATTTCTGCATTGTAACGATGACTACCGTGGGTTATGGAGACCTTGTGCCTCATGGCGTTCTTTCTAAGATTTTGTCTTGTGTCTTTGTCTTTGCTGGAATGGCCCTTGTGGGTTTGCTTCTCAGTAGTGCAGCAGACTACCTTGTTGAGAAGCAGGAGACGTTATTGATTAAGGCATTTCATGCTCCTCAAAGTCATGGTCTAGATGAGTTTGCTAATGAATATCAAACTCACAAAGCACAGTGGAAGCTATATCTATCTCTGGCAATCCTTTTGGCACTGATTGTGGTTGGTATAGTTGTCTTGCATGAGGTTGAGGGTTTGGATTTCCTCAATTCATTTTATTGTGTTTGCTCAACCATTACAACTTTAGGATATGGAGATCAAAGCTTTTCAACAGAAGGGGGACGCATCTTTGCTGTTGTTTGGATCTTGGTCAGTAGCGTATGTCTTGCTCAGTTCTTTTTGTACCTTGCTGAGGCAAGAACTGAAGGCAGGCAGCAGTCATTGGTGCATTGGGTTACGACCCGCAAGACTACCGTCACAGACCTTGAAGCAGCAGATATGGATTCCGATGGAGTTGTGAGGTATAGTATGTATGGTGTTGTCGTTATTAAAAACTTGCATTTTTGCTATGGTACCTAGGAAAATTGTTCATAAGTAGCATTATATCCTCAGAATTGAGAAAAGGACTAGCAATTTTATATGACATTTTGTGAAGTTATAGTTAACTAATCTGAGAATCTAAAATCAGTGGTTATAGTTGATCCAATCTTTCCCTCTAGCTCATAGCACAATATGTTCAAACATTCTATTATAATTGCATATGGGATGGGACTCTAATTCAATTTTGCTTTGCAGCGCTGCAGAATTTGTTATTTATAAGTTGAAAGAGATGGGGAAGATTGGAGAGGAAGATGTGGCACTTGTGTTGAAAGAGTTTGATTATCTTGATGCAGACCACTCGGGTTCACTGACAGTATCTGACTTGAACATTGCACAAAAAGAACCGGAAAATTGAAAAAAGACTACATGCAGTAAGATTGAAAATTTAAGATTTGCCTACTAATTTATTTTCTGGCATTTGATTTATATGCTGTTAATCTTTGGGCGTGTTTTGTACTAAAATTTTTCTAGAGAGAATGGCTTTTTGGTATTCTTTATCTTCTTCTCAGAATGTGATAACTTATTACAAATCCATGAACTGCTGTGAACAACAAATGAAGGAATTAGAAGGCTAAAACTGATATATATGGGCTTTGATATCACTATGGCTTTTGTAAATACCGAACATTCCTCTATTAGGCCTTGGCCTAATTGAAAGTTATATGTACGAAATATTCAACTTTGTATCTTCTTTTCAGTGTTAGAATGTCTTGCATGAGCTCTATCTCTAAGCTCTTTGATGTACATGTAGTTCCAACTTCCAAACAGAGCAAATGATTATGTAGTATTGATACTTGTTGTTACTAGATATGTGTGATATCAACATTGTTAAAGTTAAAAAAGCTGACTTAGATGCCTGACTTTTTCAGGTTTGTAACGTTGTATAAAGTGAAAGAAAATACTGTTTTCTAGTAGTTACGTAGTGCATTGGAGAATGACGATTTTGGAATTTTGAAGCTTTTTGATCATAGACCTGTCAGAAGTCCTATGTATGATGTATATATTATGGAATTTCAAATTTGATGAAAACTTATCTGTTGACTTTTTCTTTAGTTTTTAATTACTTAGATGCCCGACTTTTTCTTTAGTTTTTAATTACTTAGATGCCTGACTTTTTCAGGTTTGTAACGTTGTATAAAGTGAAAGAAAATACTGTTCTCTAGTAGTTACGTAGTGCATTGGAGAATGACGATTTTGGAATTTTGAAGCTTTTTGATCATAGACCTGTCAACAAGTCATCTGTATGATGTATATATTATGGAATTTCAAATTTGATGAAAAACTTATCTGTTGACTCTTTCTTTATTTTTTAATTTCATACTCACTGAAGCTTTTGTACACTTGTCATATGATTTGAATCATTGATATTGCCGCTGTATTCTTTTCAGGTCTGATGTTTTTCATCTTTGAGATTTTCTAAACGGGTAATAAGTTCTTAATGGGATGTGATTTTCAGTTGGAACATATTCTACTTAAAGATCATGCACTTGTTAATGTCACAACTATAAACGTTATAGTTATGAGTAGAGGTATAGTTGTGATGCATCTTCAGTAATCACTGCTCACCAGAAATTTGGGAAAAGTTCCTTCCTAATATGACTACTTGTGAAAGGAATTGCTTCACCTTAAAATTAATATTCTCTTTCTCTCTATAGCTAATTTTTTTCCAAAACTTTGGGTTTTTTCCTCTTTCCTGGAATATTTGGATGGAGGGTGGCTCAACCACCAGCTACAATAGCAGTTGGTAACCCCCAGAGACTTGATTGGATTTGAATTTGTGGCCTCCCTGTTGGCAACTTGCCATCTATCGACTGGATTTGAACCTCAGACTTATGACCTCCCTGTTGACAACTTGCCTTGAAAAGATGGTTCAACTAATTAAGCTAACCCTTAGGGCTCCTCTCACTATGTGTGTCTATATATATATATATATATATATATATATATATATATATATATAGTGCTATATATATATATAAACAGTGTTACCACCTTGAGATTGATGACATTTTGATGACATTTTCTCCCAGTGCAGAAGATACTCCGTTGATATACATTTTGTCCATATGCTTTTGTGTATAAATTTGTGTCGACATCATTTTGTATTTTACTCGAAAAGATGCTGTCTTCCACATCTTACATCATTTTGTATTTTACTCGAAAAGATGCTGTCTTCCACATCTTGCATTAGTGCTAGACCTAGCCAATAGTGTAGGGGCAAGCCTATTTATTAATTTGTAGTCAACAGCTGAGAATCCTGTAATCTTTGTGGTTTATGATAACTTGTTATACTGCCGCTTTTTCTTTGTTTATTGCTCAAATAAAGGTGCTATCATGATATTTTGTGCATTTAAATATCCCGTTGTTTGGCATTGAGGTCACTTATTTGGCAAGGGCAGAACTATAGTAAAAGACAAGGGATTTGGGGTGACAAGTTCTAACATGGAGATTTACAGGAACCACATTTCCAGCGTGTATCATTGTTGGCATTTTTACACTACCATGGATGGTAATTTTGGTATTAGCGGCATATTTGGCATGGACAGATACTGCTGGCAGTAATGCATACTTAACAGGGGGAATTACTAATGGAAGCGATGTATGTTTACATTGGATTGTACTGTTGGCATGGAGGCTATTTTTTGAAAGGTTGGAAGCGATGTATGTTTACATTGGATTGTACTGTTGGCATGGAGGCTATTTTTTGAAAGGTTTTGAAGCTGTGGATGATTTCGGCAGGTCACGATGTTCATAATTATTAGCACAGAGAAAAGGCAAAAGCAGGGCACCTAAAAATAAACACAGGACCTTGATAAAACGAAACTATCAAGGCAAGGGATCATCAATATATAATGGGTTGATCAAGTGATTTATAGCATAAGGGGCACTTATTTTTGGAATGAGAACATGCACAGGAGCATTAATTGCAAGTTGCGTTTGCATGAAATGGTTGATTTTAGAAAATTGCAGGCTATGGTTCTGCTCACTACAAGTCGAAGTCTCATTCGACAATTGTGCAGGATGAACTCCCATTTTTTGTAAGCCGAGTGTTCATAACAAAATCCCATTGTTGGAGTTCCAGTTCGAATTTGGAGTGTTCATAACAAAATCCCATTGTTGGAGTTCCAGTTCGAATTTGGTAGTCGACTTGAAGCCAGAGTTCAAATTGCAGGCCAACTTACAGGCTGGGAATGGATGTTGTTGAAATCTACCTGATTTTTTTGGAAGGCCAATGTTGTTTGGGTGTAGGTTGATGTGACTATTTCTGAATCTGAGTAGGTCTACATAGGCTGACCTACATCTGAGTAGGTCTACATAGGCTGACCTATAATGTAGGGTGAACTATTTTGATAGAAAGCTGATCCCTATTTTATTCAGTTCGGGTTAATTTGTAGACTGACTTTGTGGTCATGGGTTGTAATTGAGTATTTGCAGGCCAGCTTTCCTTTTTTGTAGGCCAGTTCTATTGTGCAGAGGATTTCACTGTCAGGCAGCCGATCTCTTTATAGATCAATATCATACTTTCCCAAGTCACTTTCCGACTTGGACATTTTTCATAATTTTAGAGTGGCTTCCATCAATTAGGGGCCGATTCTAGTAGTTTTAGGTAATTTCCTAAGAATCTGGGGGTTGGTCTTAGTTTATGCAGGATAATATCATGATGTTGTAGGTAGATTTTCAGGGAGGAGGGCTAATTCAGAATTAGTAGGCTGTTTCTGTTTATTATAGCAGATTTCATTAATTGCGGGCCAATCTTTATCATACTGCAGGAGAATCCATTAATGGAAAGCAAATCTTCAAATATTATAAGTTGGAGTCAGAATTTATAGGTCATAGTGCATGAGAAGCAGTGTAATTGGGTAGTGTAATACCCTGATTTTTACCCCTAGAATGTATTGAATCAGATTATGTATAAATTGTAAATGTGTGGTTATAATGACAAGAGTCAAGCCATGTGAGCTTAAATAAGTGATCTTGTGTATAAATGATATAAATATGCTTTGTTATTCTCTTAAGGGTAGCAACCTTTGGATACCCTTACAACGATATCATGTACCTGCCTACATGAGCTATCATGCATCTTGATAAGTTCCAGACTCGGTGCTTTCTATTTTCCAATTAAGACTTGATGCCGGATTGATGAACCATGATGTGCTTATTTTGAATGCTCATATACATCTTGATGGCCCAAGTCATTCTATAGATGCTCCATGTTAATATTTGTTTAGATATGATGATATAACCCCTCCATGTTAATATTTGTTTAGATATGATGATATAACCCCATGGCACATGATGAAGTTGTGGTTACCTTACGACGGTTGACTACGATGTCATATCATATAAAGTTTTATCAATTGTATCATATTATCATTGGAAACATATTTCTCGTTAGAAGTGTGTCCTCTTCTAATATGATTCATACTACTAGGTGTTTAGACTGGGTAACACAATCTATATCCTAATCACACTAAGCACTTTTCATTTCCCTAAGTATCACTCGTTTCTATCCATAATAAAAAAAAATAGCATTGTGTCATGAGTGATCTCTCAAAGGTCAAAAGGAAAGGTTAGAATTAAAAACCTAGATCAAATAAAGCCATAAAGGCTAAGAGATGAAGAGCAAAGTCAAAGAAAGAAAATAAAGTTCAAACTACTTCATTATGCCCCTTTCAAAGTCCTAAGAACAAAATGTTCATCTAAAACAAAAAGAGACTTAGAGAAAATAATGATTAATCAAAAGAAGAGAAAGTGGAAGTGTGTGCATACCAAAGTAGTAAAAACTCCCTCTATAAGGTTAATATAAAAAAATGCCTAGATAAAATAAAGCTAGAGATACAAAAAAACTAAAAAGGGGGTGGCCTTGTGCATGTCTACAACTTTGAGAGTCATCACATGAACATTTCCTCCTTTCCCTTTCATCACTAATCTCATTCATTGCCTATCTTCCACCTAAAAAAACTTGGGAAATATAGGTTTTCCTTAGGAGTGGGCTTATTTAAAACTATTAATAATGTTTCCCTAGGTAAAACTTAGGCAAGTGTCAAAATTAATTTAAAATGTTATGTTTGCTAAGAAATTGTCACCTAGAACTATGAATTAGTGATTTTCTAAGGGCCTAGACCCATCATCCTAGGTAAATATTACACATTGGAGTAACATTGGATCCTCTGGATACATGGAGCACCCCCTTTCCTATTTGAACACATGCATAAATTCACAACTTAAGTGGAAGGATGAATTTTGATTTGACATGTGATTTATTTCATCAATGAAGCAAGACATTGTGCATTTTTTACCAATTTGACCCTCTCCTCAAAGGGGTGCATCATAAAAAAAACGTTATTTTATTATGATTTGACCATATAAAAGGAAAAAACTATGATTTTATTGTAAAAACACATTAAAAAATATTATCTTGCTCAAAGTTTGTTGGAGCAATTGGTTTTTACCCATGGTTTTTGTAAATGGTTTCATGCCTCCTCTTCATCTATATAAAAGAGGAAGGTTTCTCATTGTAAAAATGGGGATTGGATAATAATAAAGAAGTTTCTTGCCTAAACTTGTGTTCATTTTTTTGGGGTTTTTCATATTTGCTCAATGGAGTGTTTGAGATGCTTTTTGCTGAAGCAAAGAATGATGCGAGTTAGGATTGTGCTCGAGAGTTATGAGGTAACTCTAACCCTCCACTCAGTGTTTTTATTTTTTAATTTGAATTTATTCAAAGGAAAGACTTTAAAGTTTTGTTTTTCTAGATCTAAATTTATGAATACTTTCATTGCATTAGGTTGTTTGTACAGGTTAATTCAACCCCTTAGCATAAGCCTCATCCTCTCAAATCTAGTGCTTCCCCAACCAATGATGAGAGAAAACATTAGTACACAATTTCGTCAAATAACCCTAGCTCATCTTGACCCCATGACCCAATGGCAGACCTTTTTCCCCTAAAATTTCCAATCAAACCCCCTTTAAACTTTTTCCAATCAAAATTTTCATTTCATTTTTTAAGTTTAATCGTTGTATCTTCCCAATTTTTAAATTGTTGGCCAATCCTCTATTGTAATAACTACCACCAACGACTTCAAGGGTTCAAATAGTTACTATAGTTTACCTTTCATGAGATCAAACCCTAGGATATTCGCTTCCTTGACTACATGTCTGATTTATGACGTTACCATCATTCCATTCACCTGATCTGCAAATTGTTTAATTTCGAAAGGGTTTCATGGTCAGATTTTGAAGTATGCCATTTATTTGATAACGATCTCAATCTCGAACTCTTCCAGATACCCAACCATTTACTAAGCTCCCCAAACGAATTAACTACTTCATAGATCATTGCCTCACATCATGTTTTAAAGTAATTCACAAGTTACAATTATCATGACCATATCGCTTATTATGCGTTGATATCAAAGGTCCTATTTGTGATTACAATATGGGTCCACCTCATTGGTTCACAGATATGGCAGCATAAAATTAAAGTTAGAATGGTATTAGTGTCGATTCACAATTTGCACGATAGCATTATCATAAACCTTTTATCATCTTGATCAATTCCAAGATACTTATTCTAATAGTTAGAAAAACTTCTTGAATCTTCTTTGTGAATATACAGTTGAGTGGGTTTAAGGGTTAAGTACATGTGTTTCCTCCTAAAAGGTTACAGATTCAAATCCAAAAAAATAAGATATGTATACCTCCATAAACTTTATCAGTAAAATCAATTTGATATATCATTGATACCAAATAAAAATCAACAATCAATAAAATTTCAAATTTCAAACATTGTTTGATTCATTTTCCATATTTGGAGATTTGAAGATTATTATCTCGTGACCAAAAAACACCAACCATGAATGTCCTCTGGTATCAAATGGACACACAGGAATGTATCACGATCTCTCATAACGGGAAAAATGTCACTTGTTTAGGTCACAGTTTTAAAGGTTTGATTTGTTATTCAAACTCACGATCTCTCCTAACGGGAAAAACGTCACTTGTTTAGGTCGCAATTTTAAAGGTTTGATTTGTTGTTCATTGTGTTTGAGTTTTGGTTGATGGTGCGTGCCGGTGAAATTATGATGAATTTAATGCAGCCGGTGAAATTATGATGAATTTAATGCAAAATCTTAGGTTAATTGTTGTTACGAGTGACCAACTGTCTAAGGTATAGGTTGGTTTGTGTCGCCATTGGTGGATTAGTTAGTGTTCTACGCTGTCTATTTATTCATCATTGCTCCATTCGTTGAAGTATTCATGGGATAATGTTTTGAATGACCTTTTGTTGTATTAGTGGTATACTTGCCTTGATCATCACATGTTTGGTACTCACCACTCTAAATCTTCCCACATGAATTTGCTATTGGATATTACACAACATGCATCACTAAAACTTGTGTTTTGAATGTTGGATTATTAATGGAAATAAAATGTTTGTGACATTCTCAGAAAGGTGATACATCGACACACATGATTCACATGCTTTACAATAAGGACATATTTTATTTGGAACATAACGTTGTTAAACACATTAAACTTGCATTCCACATATTTCATATCATTACAAGTTTTATGATCTCGCTAATAATCAATAACAATGAATGTTCCATAACTATAATATAGTTTCCTTGTGAATCTTTACATATTACTTTGTATTACATTGGATAATAATGATGATGAATGGTATATGGATGTAAATGTTTTATCTGATGTTAGAAAAGGACAATTTATGATTGATATCATGATAATAGACATTTCGATGGGCAATAACTTTAGTTATTTTTAAGATAGAGACGTGTTCCAACATCTATAAATAACAACAGAGCACTGTTGTTGAACATATAAAACTGCAGTTTGGGGGCAATACACACAAGGATACATGAGAGTTTAGGAGGCTTGAGCTTTTGTTTTTCCTTGTTGGAAGTCCTTGTAATCCTTGTTAGTACCCATTTGAGTAGTATTGCATTAGACGACACCTGAATCCGGTTATTAATTCCACGTACCCTTAGGTATATCAGAGGTCCCCTAGACAACTTGAAACCAAACATTCGACTGTTGGACTGATATAGTGCATCGAAAATAACATTCGAGGAGATTAATCTCTCGTACCCTAGGTGTTCAAGCATGCAAGTATATTTGAGGGCTGTAGCAAAAGACACACCTTTTGATTGGAAGCCACCTTTTCTTTCTTGTCTTTCCCATAATGCCTTTGGTTTACGAGCATTTGAATGATCATGGAAGACATAACACTTAATGAATAAACCTTTGATGCATGTGAGATACCCTAAACTAATAAAAGCTCAGAGACACTTCACCATTTGGCATTTGGGTTGTTGATGAATGTCAATGAATGAATGACAGATTGTGAATGACTGCGATGCAATACAAACATTTCAAGCATTATCCGATATTATCTTCTCTTGTTTCCTTGAATCAACCCTCTTAGAGAAGTCAAATCTGAGTCAACGCTAGTCCTTGTCCTCACCCTTCTTTATTTACAACGATAGGACTTAGTTTGACCATACATGATTCCCCCCCTAGGTTAGTGACCCTAGCCTAGAAGTGCAGAGGCAAGGCCACTAAGGTGACCGTGGGTGACCTGTCTATCCATGTTCTTAGGTTTTCCCCTTGGAGAGGTTGGGACTTTTTCTCTAGGGAGAATTCGAGAGAAAACATTTTGGTACCATTGCGGGGGAGAAAGTCCATTTCTTGGGTATATGAAGTTTGGCTTCAATGAAATTTGGTGAGTAGGATTTGAACATTGGTTAAGTAAACTCACCTGGAAACTCCATTGAAGGGAAGAAGACCAATTCCCTTATAGAATTTAGAGCTTAGGTGCTTGTAAAGTGAAGCAAGTATCTTGTTGGCATTCATTTGATTATTCACCCTAGTGACTCTACTGTGATTGAAGTTGGTTGAAAATGGCTCCATGGGAATTTCACGAGCAATTTGCTACTATTGATGTTAGAGGAGTTCCTGGGTAACCCAACCATTACTCTCCAGATTGGTTAGTCGACCTTCTTAGGAGACCTTCTTAGGTATGTTGGTGATGAGTCTTTAGCTATTCCTCATATTGAGAATTTCCTAAGATACTTGTCAGAGATTAACATAACATATGAGGATGTGATGATGATGCTTTTCGTGTCTTCTTTTGAGAAGGAACAACATGATTGGGTCAAACATTGTGGGGGTCCAAAAACTATAACTTCCACGGATCTTTTCTTTGATTTTTTCTTGAAACATTGGGGTCCTCCTTGTCAAGATTATAAAAGTGCTTTAAACAACTATCTAGAAAACGAGGAGGATGAGGTGCCCGAGACCATGAAAATTGAGGAAACATTATCCTTGCCTATTGACGAAGATCTAGAATATCAAAGGAACATAGGTGAAGTATCCACTCATGAGAGTTTGTCCACACCAAAATAAAGGATAGTGTGCTTAGATGAGCTGAGTGAACTCTTTCATGAGAGGAAAAAGGAGATTGATGCAATATTCCTTGAATGTCAAAAAAACCCTTCATATGAGTTGGGGATTTAAATAAGCAACAAGATAGGAGAAAACAATCCCCTTTTGAGCTTAATCGAGAAATAACCTATGCACATAATTTATAATGAAGATGTTTCTAGTTTAGTTGAAGATCAATCAATTGAAGAAATCATTGATGAAGGATCCTCTCTTCCCTTTGAAAGTCAATCACTTGCTCAACATGTTGAAGAAGAATTATTTCACAAAGACACCAAAGTCTATGAAGAATACATGGATAAAATGGAGTTTTTAGAAGAGTCCTTAGAGAGACCTTATGAAGAAGATCTAGATAGGAACTTGGAGTGTGAAAATGACCAATTTTTTTTTCTCTTATCGACATGAAGTTAATTACATAATCAATGACACCCCTTGTCAGGATATTGAACTTATTGATTTATCATTTGATTATGTTGAGGGGGTGAAACTTGAAGAGGAACTAATGGATTCTCCCTTATTCTATGACGAAGATGAAAACCTTGAGGCTTTGTTCTACAATGAAAATCCTAAGTGGAATATGAGATTTGACTACTTTGAAGGAGATCCTATCTATGATACAGACAATGAGAGTGATGAATTCCAACTTTACAAAGAACCTCACTGAGAAATATTTCGTGAAGAAGTTGAGTCTCGGAGATTTGACTTAGAAGAAAGAGCCATACTTATCCCCTCGTGCCTTGATGACTTTGCCCACCTTGGAAAACTTAAGTGGGATGCAAAATGTTCTTACTTTAAAGATGATCCATTTTATGACACAATGTGAAAACCTACATAATGAACTTGAACATGACATGGAAGTGAACTTAGAAGATCCCGATGAAAGATTAACTAGTCCAAGTCATAAGAAGTATGAAGTAACTTGTCCCCCTCTTTGTGAAAGGTTTGAGTATGATAGGGTTTTGTTGGAGACGAAGTATTCCTTACCATGTGCCTTGGAGAACCTACCTTTGACCTATCTGTGCCCTCATTTTTCTGATCTTCCTTTGACTCGTGAACATTCTCTGACTAAAAGATACTTGAAGATTCAACCTTATGATTCCCAGTTGGAGCCACCTTATAATCCTCTCTTCCTCGATGACATGACAAGTGAATTCGATAGGTTGACCCACTATGTTGATTACATTATCCCTATTGACCTTTGGATGGAGGAGGTTTGTAGAGGTATGAACCAACCTTGGGATAGTTTGGGCCTTGTTCTTGATAGATATAACCTTTCCTAGTTTTTGGACTTAACCATGGTTGAGACTTTGCCTGACACCCACATGATGATTGACATATCCCTGTTTTGGTTGAAAACCAAACACAAGGGAAGGATTGTAGTTGTTGATAAGACCCTTAAGTGGTTGCATTTGATTTTTTATTTCACCTAACAACCACATCCTTAGTTATGTAGTAGGGTAGGCATGAATAAACTTTTTTGAGCAATAGGTTAGAGTAAATTTTTCTTTCTATGCATGATTGCTTGTCATTTATGTGTTTACTTTCGTGCATTTTCCTGATCCATATTGATTTTGCATACACTTGCATTTAATTTTCTATAAGTAGAGAAAGTTTTGATTTGATGTAGTAGTCATTTTTCATTTTTATCTAATTGGGGTAGTAGATTCACCCAAAAATTTTATTTGCTCTGTTGGTTCCATAGTGTGTAAGTCACTAATTTGCGAAGAGTTTGGAGTTCTCATACACTCTTGCATGGAGTGCATGTCCCTGAGTAGGAGCCAAATGTTACCCTCTCAAGGGTAGCAACCTTTGGATAGCCTTACAATGGTATCATGTACATGCTTGCATGAGCTATCATGCATCTCTGATTAGTTCCAAACTTATTCATTTCTATTCTCCAATTTAAACCTTATGCCAGATTGATGAACCATGATGTGATTATTTAGGAAGATCATATACACCTTAATGGTCCAAGTCAATCCACATATGCTCCATGTGTAATATTTGTTTAGATATGATGATATAACCCCCTAGCATGTCATGAAGTTGTGGTTACTTTACGATGGTTGACTAGGATGTCATAGCGTATAGAGTTTGTTAAAGTTTTACTGTTGTTATTAGGTTATTTCCAAATTACATGAGCATTCAATGCATTCCCAAAACAAAAACATAAAGAGGATCATTGAAAGAAACACGATCACAAGGTATGCAACATTTTATCCTGGCAAACCCTCATGGGGGAGAAAACCCAACAAAAACTTCTTCAATAATAGATTGCCAATACAATGCCAAGACTAAGACCAAAACACTAAAAATAAACTAAGAATGAGCATGCACCTCTCTTCTCCTTCCTCCTGCAACTGCAATTGCCTTCAAGATATGCACACTAGATGAGTGAGAGTGAGAGTGTTCAAATGAGGCATCACCCTCACATATAAATACAAGTTGAGGAGGTGCTAGGGTTATGTCTCTTCACATGGTGGGGTCGACTTCTCCTAGAAGTGGTTAAAACCACTTTATAATTACTAGGGGCCGACTTTACAAAAGTCACTATACAAATGTAGTTTGTGAGATGAACAAAGTTCGTCATGCACAAATAATCCAAAATATTTGGAATATAACATAATAATCCATGTAGGAATAATGTATAAAATATGAATAGATAAGATAATAAGATATAAAATGATTACAATTGAGAATGAGGGCCTGCTTATATACCCACGCAGGGGTGCCCTTTATCAATAGTCATGTCCTTTGAGACATGACCTTTCATTATTAATAATTATTAATTATTAATTATTATGTTATGAATATCTATGGTATATGTATATTTATGTTCATAGCATTGTCTTCCCCTTAAAAATGCTTTGTCCTCAAAGCATACTTTATGGAAGACTTATCTCTTGCGCTAGCTTGTAATTATTGTCGCATGATTCTTCATTATCGAGTTAGTAATCGTTGAGGACCTGAGACGATAGGATCTTTTAATTTCTGAGCAAAACTGTCGCATTGTAAAGGAGTCTGCCCATCCCAATTCGATCTTTTGCATGGGGAGTTTATAGGGTTCTTGGAAAGAATTTGATATATTTAGACTCCCATGATAACTTCTATTTTGAGCATCACTTGTAGCTGAAGTAATATTCTTTGACATACTGGTCATTTGTTTCTGTTGATATAAGGTTTGGCTAAAGTATCGATTTTTGTGATTAGGATGTTGATAAGGCATCCTTGCAACTTGATCCTTACTTCGTATACTTATAGTTTTTTGTTGTTTAACTTTTGGAATTGAATTTTCTTCATGGCCCTGGATTGTTTCTTCTTCGACATTTGAAGACCTCTTTACATCAATTGGATTCACATCCTTTTGAATTGTAAGGTTGATTGGTTTTATATTAATTCATTTATCCAAGATTGAGACTTTTACATCTAACGACTTCTCTAGTTCCATAGGTTCAGTCATTGTCTCTTTATCGATTATTGATGTTTTGTGATCTAGCTCTTCTTGTACAGACTTCTTATCATACTTAAGCCTTTTGATTTGCGTTAGTAAATCTTGATTATGTCGTTTTAATCGTAAAAGTTCTTCTTTATCTTCTGACTTGTCATCTTTATTTTTTGATTCTAGATTCTCCCTTCTTTCAGCCTTTAAGTTTTTAATTTGTTCTAGTAACTTCTGATTAAGGTTCCTTAGGCATGAGCTTTCTTCCTCTTTTTCGGTTAATTTCTCTTTGAGACCTTGATTTTCTTGTTCAAACTTTTGAAAACACGATTCTCCTTGGAATTCATGATTTTTGNATTGGAAACATATTTCTGGTTAGAAGTGTGTCCTCTTCTAAGATGATTCATACTACTAGGTGTTTAGACTGGGTAACACAATCTGTATCCTAATCACACTAAGCACTTTCCATTTCCCTAAGTATAACTTGTTTCCATACACAATAAACAATAAAAGAATCATGTTAGAATTAAAAGCCTAGATCAAATAAAGCCATAAAGGCTAAGAGGTGAAGATCAAAGTCAAAGAAAGTAAAGTTCAAACTACTTCACTATGGTCCCCCCCTTTCAAAGTCCTAAGAGAAAAATGTTTATCTAATGTAAAAAATGACTTAGAAAAAATAATGATTCATCAAAAGAAAAGAAAGAGGAAGTGTGTGTAGACAGAAGTAGTAAAATCTCCCTCTAGAAGGTTAATGTAAAAAAAATGCCTAGCTAAAATAAAGCTAGAGATATAAAATCTTAAAAAGGATGGTTTGTGCATGTCTACTACTTTGAGAGTAATCACATGAACATTTGCCCCTTTCCCTTTCATCATTGATCTCATTCATTGCCTATCCTCCACCTAAACAACTTAGGAAATATGGGTTTTCCTTAGGAGTGGGCTTATTTAAAACTATTAATAATGTTTCCCTAGGTAAAACTTAGACAAGTGTCAAAATTAATTTAAAATGTTATGTTTGCTAGGAAATTGTCACTTGGAACTATGAATTAATGATTTTCTAAGGGGATAGACCCATCATCCTAGGTAGATATTACAAATTGGAGTAACATTGGACCCTTTGGACAAATGGAGCACACCCTTTCCTATTTGAGCACATGCATAAATTCATAACTTAAGTGGAAGGGAGAATTTCGATTTGACATGTGATTTATTTCTCAATGAAGCAAGATGTTGGGATTATTTGACCAATTTGACTCTCTCCTCAAAGGTGCGCATCATAAAAAACATTATTTTATTATGATTTGACCGTATCAAGGGAAAAAACTATTATTTTATTGTAAAAACACATTAAAAAATATTATCTTGCTCAAAGTCTGTTGGAGCAAATGGTTTTTTCCCATGGTATTATTTTTGCCCATGGTTTTTGTAAATGGTTTCATGCCTCCTCTTCATCTATAAAATAGGAAGGTTTTTCATTTGTAAAGGGGGGGATTGGAGAATAATAAAGGAAGAGTTTATTGTCTAAAGTTGTGTTCATTTTTTCCGGGGTTTTTCATATTTTCTTAATGGAGAGTGTTTGAGATGCTTGTTGTTGAAGCGAATAATGATGCAAGTGAGGATTGTGTTGGAGAGTTAGGAGGTAAGTCTAACCCTCCACTCAGTGTCTTTTTTAAAATTTGGATTTACTTAAAGGAAAGACTTTAAAGTTTTGCTTTTCTAGATCTAAATTTCTGAATGCTTTCATTGCATTATGTTGTTTGCACAGGTTGATTCAACCCCCTTAGCATAAGCCTCATCCTCTTAGATCTAGTGCTTTTTCCCCAGCCAATAGTGAGGGAAAACATAAGTACATAATTTGATCAAATAACCCTAGCTCATCTTGACCCTATGGCAAGCCTTTTTCCCATAAAATTTCTAATCAAACCCCCTTAAACTTTTTCCCATCAAAATTTTCATTTTTTGAGCTTAGTCATTACATCTTCCCAATTTTTTAATTGTTGGCCAATCCTCTACTCTGATACCTACAACCAACAACTTCGAGGGTTCAAATAATTACTATAGTTTACCTTTCTTGAGATCAAACCCTAAGATATTTGTTTCCTTGACTACATGTTTGATTTATGACATTACCATCATTCCATTTACCTGATTTGCAAATTGTTTAATTTCACAAGGGTTTCATGGCCAAATTATGAAGTATGCCATTTATTTGATAAAGATCTCAACCTCAAACCCTTCTAGATACCCATCCATTTACTAAGGTGACCAAATGAATTAACTAATCCATAGATCATTGTCTCACATCACTGTTTTAAAACTGTTGAGGTAATTCCCAAGTTACAGTTACCGTGACCATATCACTTATTCGTGCGTTGATGTCAAAGGTCATATTTGTGATTACAATGTGGGTCCACCACACTAGTTCACAGATCCAACAACATATAATTAAAATTAGGATGGTATCCACGTTGACTCACAAGTTGCACAATAACATTACGGTAATCCTTTCATCATCGTGATAAATTCCATTGTTGGACCCTTATTCTAATAACTATGTTTCCATACAAAGGCGTATAGACCTAAAACAAATTGACACCCTACAAGATCACTACATTTATCATTTAGGATCGTTTCCTACACATAATGTTTTTTCGAATCTTCTCCAACGAACATACACATTACTGTTAATGTTTATGCCATTATTATAGTTCTTTGCATTTCATTAGATAAGAGCATAATAAGAACAAGATCACTGAGAAATACACATCCACAAGAGACACAACA
>SNQJ01S0010234.1:20975-40827 GCA_010110895.2 Picea sitchensis | reverse complement strand
TGTAACCTTCTATCAGTATATCAAATCACTCATTCAGGTGAAGGTAAAACTGTAGAGTTTTCACCTCACCAAGTTGTAATCAAGGATCTAAAATATCCTAAGCATGTTCTTGCAACTGGAATTGCTGATGATATTACCAGGTTATACAAGTTTGACAACTTTGGGTCATCATCTTTTTTATCAGTTTTTGTTGCTCATAGTGATGACTTGAACAAACTTTGGCATGAGCGGTTTGGTCATATAAGCTATCACTCATTGCAAAAACTATGTAATCAATATATGGTGACTGGTATTCCTCCTGTTTCATGCAGAGATGGTGTTTGTGCCGGTTGTGTTCTCGAAAAATATCATCAGGACAATTTTGACAAACGTGCCTCTTGGTACGCCTCGGGCCCTTTGCAGCTTGTTCACAATGATTTGTGTGGTTCACTTTCTTCTCCTTCTTTTTTTGGGTGCAAGTATTTTTTAACTTTCATTGATGACTTTTCCAGATGTACTTGAGTTTACTTCTTAAAACTTAAGAGATAAGTTTTTGACAAGTTTTTGGTCTACAACGCCCTTGTAGAAAAACAATCTGGACATCAAATTCAAAAGTTAAGAACATATAATGGAGGTGAATATGTGAACAATAATTTTACAAGTTACTGCACTATACAGGGAAACCAAATGCAACACACTGTTCCATATACACCACAACAAACTAGTGTTGCTGAGAGGAAGAATCACACATTAAAAGAAATGGCCAATTGTATGATCCAATCTAAGGGATTCAGTCTAAAGTATTGGGCGAAAGCAATCAACTATGTAAACTACATAATAAATTACACTCCCACAAAGGCTCTTAAAAATATAACACCGGAAGAAGCTTGGACTAAAATTAAACCAGATGTAAGTCACTTCCATGTATTTGGCAGTATAGCATGGGCTCATATTTCTGATGAGAAAAGGAATGCATTGCAGCCTAAAAGTGAGAAGTGTATATTTGTTGGTTATTCTGAAGATGTCAAAGGTTATAGACTTCTTCAACCATATTGTAATGAAATTATTATTAGAAGAGATGTTAAATTTGATGAAAATCTCTTGGCCTGCGAGCCTAATTCGACAATTGTGCCTTCTTCGGTCTACGAGGCATCTTCGGTGTTTGTGCCTTCTTCTGTTCCTATTCTGGTTTCTTCTTCATATGATGACAATGAGGATGAAAATCCACCTCCGCATGCTCACCTTCCTCCAAATGAGTCCTTTGAACTTGAACCAACACCAGTTCCACCGCTTCCTAGATGGGTCCGTTCAACATGAGAAGTAGCTGGTGGTCTTATCGACGATCCTTTAGATCAACATCGAACACGTTCACAGTTCCAGCGAGCCTCTTCTCTTTTGGCTTAAGTTTCAGAGACTCATGATCCATAGACATTTGCAGAAGCTTCAGATCATCCAGATTGGGATACAACAATGAATGAAGAGTATCGTTCTTTAATGGAAAATGATACTTGGGATCTTGTACCTTTTCCAAAAGGAAGAAAACTTGTTAGATGTAAATGGGTCTACAGAACTAAGTATGCATCATATGAAAGTGTTAAAAGACACAAGGCTCGGTTAGTTGCCAAAGGATTTTCCCAACTTGAAGGAATTGACTATAATGAAACCTTTTCCCCTGTAGGAAAAATGAATTCCATTCGCCTTGTTCTTGCCCTTGCCGCCTCACATAAATGGGAGGTCCATCAGATGGATGTTAAATCCGCCTTCTTGCACAGATATTTGCAAGAAGAAATATACATGGAACAACCTCTTGGATATGTCTATAATGACTCTAGCCTTGTTTGTCACCTTAATAAACCTCTTTATGGTCTTAAGCAAGCTCCCCGAGCTTGGTATGCCAAAATGGACAACTTTCTTATTGACACCAGATTCTCTAGATGCCATTCTGATCCTAATGTCTATACCAAGAAAGTAGGAAGCCATCTCATAATCCTTGTCCTTTATGTTGATGACCTTATCCTTACTAGTAGTGACTCAAAACTTTTAAACCATGTGAAAACCAACCTTAAAAAGAAAGTTGAAATGACAGACTTAGGATTTTTGCACTATTTCCTTGGCCTCCAAGTTTTGCAAACCAATGAAGGAATTTTTTTTTCCTAGTCTAAGTATGCTTGTGACCTTCTTCATCGCTTTCACATGGATGATCGTAAACCATCCCCTTCTCCCTTCCAGTCTGGATTCAAGCTTATTGCCACCTGTACTTCTCCCAAATTTGATGCCACCTTGTACTGTCAGTTAGTTGGTATCCTATTATACTTGACTCATACCTGTCCTGATCTTTCCTTTGTTGTTGGTCTTGTTGCCCGGTATATGAAAACACCCCATGAAAGCCATTGGAAAACAGCTAAAAGGATACTTCTCTATCTCTGTGGTACAGTTCAGTTCAGGATACATTACAGTTCAAGAGGGAATCCTTTATTGGTTGGTTTCACTGATTCAGATTGGGACGACGACCCTGATGATTGGAAGTCTACTGCAGGTTATGTTTTCAACGTTGGTTCATGACCTGTAAGAAACAAAAGGATATTGCACTTTCTTCAGCATAAGTAGAGTACCGAGCATCGGTAAATGCAAGTTAGGAAGCCTTATGGCTTCGACGGATTCTTTCAGAGTTTGGATTCCAATAGCAACATCCGACCAACCTTTGGTGTGACAATCAGAGTGCCATTAATCTCACCAAAGACCCAGCTCAACATCAGCGCAACAAACACATCGAGCTACACATGCACTTCATCAGAAAGATCATTCATGATCAAGTTAATGAAGTTCTCTTTTGTCCTACATAAGATCAAGTTGCATACATTTTCACAAAGTCTCTTATAGAAGCGAAGTTTTCCAAACTTCGATCTATGTTAGGAGTTCAGGAAGTTGTCATTAAGGGGGGATAGGCTCTAATACCTCCTTCCTTCTCATATTGTGTCACTATTGTAAATCCTTCAATTCTATCCCAAGTTGTTCTTAAGGGGGGATGTTAGGATATTTAGACACTCAGGAGTTAATTAAGATCTACTTGGTCTAATGTGTCATTAGGTAAAAGTGTGTTTCTTAGTGTGTTTCTTTAGTATGAATTTGTAGTTAGGAAATCCGATGGTCACGATATGTTCCCGACATAGAGTGATATGACGGTTCATATTCTCCTCGATCTTAACGACCATTGATCTGTGGCTTAACACCTAATTGGTCCATGATCTCTATTTAAAGAGCATGGAGGGTCATTTGCCAATGATCGATTGTGAGAAAATATCTTGTAAAATCTCTCTGAAATCTTTTTCTTTTGCATTAATAAACTGTTCCAAGTGGTCATGTTGGTCGGGGCCATGAATGTTTCCCCTTAGGGGTTTTACCACGTCAAAACATCAGTGTGTTGATCTTTGATCTGATTGTGTGAGTGGTTACTAAAGGTGTTCGTCCTCTATTGGAATACCTATGTTGTCGAACAATACTTTCCTTGATCATCACATGTTTGGCACTCAACACTCTAAATCTTCCCACATGAATTTTCCATTGGATATTACGCTACATACATCACTAAAACTTGTGTTTTGAATGTTGGATTAATAATGGAAATAAAATGTTTGTGACATTGTCATAAAGGTGATACATTGATGCAAATGTTTCACATGCATTACAATAAGGATAGATTCTATTTGGAACATAATGTTGTCAAACACATTAAACTTGCANTTTTGAATGTTGGATTAATAATGGAAATAAAATGTTTGTGACATTGTCATAAAGGTGATACATTGATGCAAATGTTTCACATGCATTACAATAAGGATAGATTCTATTTGGAACATAATGTTGTCAAACACATTAAACTTGCATTCCACATATTTCATATCATTACAAGTTTTATTATCTCACTAATAATCAATAACGATGAATGTTCAATAGCTATAATATAGTTTCCTTGTGAATCTTAACATAGAAAATTTACATTGTATTCCATTGGATATTAATGATGATGAATGGTATATGGATGTAAATGTTTTATCTAATGTCAAAAAAGGGCAATTTATGATCGATATCATGATAATAGAAATTTCAATTGGAAATACCTTTAGTTATTTTTAGGCTAGAGACATGTTTCGATGTCTATACATAACAATAGGGAGCCATCATTGAGCATATAAAACTATGGCTTGGGGGGAATACACACAAGGATACATGAGATTTAAGGAGGCTTGAGATTTTGTCTCGCCTTTTTGGAATTCCTTGTAACCCCTATTGGTACACATTCGAGTAGTATGGCATTAGAAAACCCTTGAATCTGGTCATTACTTCCACATATTCTCAGGTATATCGGAGGTTTCCTAGACAAACTAAAACCAACCATTCGACCGTCGTAATGTTACAATGCACGAAAAAAAAAATCCAATAAGTTTACTTTCTCGTATCGTGGGTGTTCAAGCTTGCAGATATATTTGAGGGTTGTAGCACAAGGCACACCTTTTAACTAGAAGCCACCTTTTCTTTTCTTGTCTTGTCCAAAATATCTTTGGTTTACAAGCATTTGAATGATCATGGAAGAAATAACACTTAATGAATAAACCTTTGATGCACGTGAGATAACCTAAACTAATAAATGCTCGAAGACACTTCACCATTTGGCATTTGGTTTGTTGATTAATGTCAAAGAATGAATGATAGACTATGAATGGCATGAGATGAAATACAAACATTCCAAGCATTATCCGATAATGTCTTCTCTTGTTTCTTTGAATCAATCTTCTTAGAGAAGTCAAATCTGAGTCAACGTTAGTCCTTTCCCTCACCCTTACTTATTTACAATATAGGACTTTGTTTGACTATACATGATTCCCCCCTTAGGTTAGTGATGCTATCCTAGAAGTGCAGAGGCAAGGTTGCTAAGGTGACAATGGGTGATCTACCTGTCCGTGTCCTTAGGTTTTTCCCTTGGAGAGGTTGGGACTTTTCCTCCAGGGAGAATCCAAGAGACAACATGCTTGACTAGTGAATGGCTAAGCATATGGATGATGTAGATATATTCCTATGGACCATGCGGTAGTGTTACCATGGTGAATTCAAGTTATGTAAAATTTGATGTTGGAATATATATAAGTCACATGCTATGAGGACATGAGACACATAAATATGAGTATCCAACACAAGACATTTTAACCCAAAGAACAAGTCACAGGGGACATGTGTGTGTGTGTGTGTGTGTGTATATTCAAAAAAATAAATTACAAATTACAAATACAAAAATGAAATATAGACATAAAGATACAAATAGTTTAAAAACTATAACATTTACAAAACACTTTGACTCCCTTCAAATCTCGATTTTACCCTTCACCTGCACAATGAGAGACTGTGAGAGCTCTTTCTATATAGTTGAAAGTGAGAAAATAGAAATGAAAAATTGTTTTTTAGATTTGAACATGTAGGACACATCTAGGGCATGTGCCCTAGCGTGTATGTGTCCGATACGTAGGATATGGACACAGGCCCCTAGTTAGACGTGTCCTATTTATTTTATATAGATATATAATATGATCCAATATGTCTACAAAGAGCACGAGAGGGGCTATGATTCCACCAGAGGAGAAGAGTAAAAGAGGGTATATGGGAGAGTAATCCTCATTTTCCAAGTTTTATCCTAAGATTTCATCTCTTTTCTATCATGTGCTTTAAATGGATCCATCCACCTCTATTGACTTAGAAAGCCAATCACTGAATGCATGTAGAAGTTGGCAGGGAATGATACTCATGTATTTATTGGAGCATGGGTTCAGTATAATCACGATGGGGGGGGGGCATAAGAGTGTTAGATATTATGATCGTAAAAGTACTTAGTCTAATATTATTTTATTATACTTAGTTTTTTCTAGAATGAATATTTTTAGAGTAGATAATACATCTAGAAAAGAGACATTTCTTAGAATCAATAAATTAGGAAATCGTTAGAATCTTCATTAAGTGTACATGGACACTTGTTATAGTTACTTGATTATGTGATAAGATGTCCATAACAAAATTAGTTTAGGAATTAGTATGTTGAACTTATTTAAGCTCTCATTTTATTATGTGAGAGTAATGTTGAGATTGTAATCTCTTGCATTAATTATGTAATTTATTTTCCTTGATTAATAAATTTGTGTTTGAGGACACTTCTTCTATCAAAGAGTACTTTTTTTTCTTGTCAAAAGGAAAATCAACCATCATTCCCTCAGCTATTTCTCATTGTCATTCATTTTATCATTCACATATTCGTGTTTTTACACTGCTCATGTTGTGTTCTCCATGGATAACCATTAACCAACCTCGAAATTAACCAAAATCAATGTTGTGAAAGAGGAAATTGTAGAGCTTCGATGAGAGATATATGGATATAGGTGAGCATAGGGGTCATGCAAGTTAAGAAGCATTCACCCATTATGTGCTTTCCACTCATTGGGTGCCTGAGAGACAAGTATTATTTTTGTAGGATATTCCTAGAACACATTCAATAAATTGGACTCTTTCTTCCTACATTGAAGAGCACTAGAAGGGAAGAATATCCTCGAGGGATTGTTGAGTAGAGAAAGGGGGATCTTCTAGTGGAAGAGAGTGCCATGGCTCTTTGATATTTGGATGAGATGCTTGGAGTGCTTTGTATGGATTTGATTGGTTGCACCATGAGAGTAAATAGGTTGGGTTGAGTGAGATAGAAGCTTTTAGCTTGGTTCCTTCACTGTGGTGACCTCATAGTGTGGCTCGGGGGTGGCATTTACACTAGTTGCCTATGGTTGGGTGGAAAATTTCCCATACACAACAAGTTTCTTGGACAATCTCTTGTTAAAATATATGTGTTCTAACTATGTATATGAATTTGCAATTGAATGTTATTTATTTCTATGGAAATATATGTATGTTTCATGTTGTGTGTGTGATTATGTTTAATTTCAATCATATGCATTTGTTTCCATGAAACCTGTTATTCCATGCTTGTATATTCTACTACATTTTATTATTTTGTACCATGCATACATTTAATTAATTTCGGGCCTCCATGGGAGACCTTATTTGTTAAGATTATGGTGAAATGGTCTCTTGAGGATGGAATTTTAATGGTTAGTTTATTGGTTGCTTGTCTAGTGGTTGGAAGTGTTGGTAAGTGACACTAAAGTGTGGTATTACATCCTAGTTTATAACATTGCATTGTTATGGGAAGATAATGTGTGATGAGTAGGTTTAATGGCCACAACCTTGATGGATCTTGTTGTTAAGCCTCTCTCCATAAAATGAGGTTTGCAAATTCTTGAAAGTCTTTGAAAGCAGACTGTTGTAATGTGAAGCTTTGGAAGCTTTGGACATGGAGGTGTTACCTTTTCCCTCTGCCCCAAAGGTATTAACAAAGGTAGAAAAGCAGACGAGAGTATGAAGGTTGACCAAAATTTATGCAAGAGTAAGAGATAAATATTGTTTCCCTCCACCTTGAGGAAGTTGACTAAGGAAAAGTAAGCTAGAGGTAGACCTTTGAAGAAGTCAGATGAAGATGTAGTTACCTCCGCCTTCCACCATCTGCCACAAAGGAATTGGTTAAGTATTTGACAAGGTAGAGAAATAGACATGTATGAGGGAGAGGTAAATATACCTTGATAACTTTCTAAATCAATCCAACTATTACTGTCCTATATTTTGAACACACTAAAAGAAAAAAAGAATAATGCTTCATTGCTTCTCTAGAATTTAGGGATTATGGTAACACTTTGTTGCAAATAACTAGTGCATGAAAAATGTGTCCTAAGATTCCCATTTCCTATACTCTCTAGGCATTAGTAGGGTCTTATTTACCACTGTCCACATCAACATGTTTATCTTGAGCCACCCTTTACACTCTAAAATGGATGCATTAAGATTATCCATTTGACCTTATTCGATACTACGATTGTTGTTGGCCCTTATATATTTGCAATAAGTTCATGTATTCATGTTTACAATTTATCTTCTAAAATATTATAATGGGATATTTCTATGCCCTTTCATTAGTTTCCATGTTGGACATTTCTATTAAGAATTTCCTTTCTTGCTTACAAGTTTCCCTGAAGTGGTTATTATTTGATACTATGATTGTTGTTGTCCCTTACATATTTGCAATAAGTTCATGTAATCATGTTTACAATTTATCTTCTAAAATATTATAATTAGATATTTCTATGCCCTTTCATTAGTTTCTAAGTTAGATGGTTCTATTAAGCATTTCCTTTCTTGCTTACAAGTTTCCTTGAAGTGGTTACTTCCATGTTCATAGGGAAATGGTTCCTCAGATTGACAAGTCCTTCTCTTGGTTGCACAAAGATGCAATCCTACGTAGACCTATTTCCTTTATTTTCTCTTTTACACCAATGGCCATGTGTGGGCTAAATTGGGAAAGGTACATGTGGTCATGCATAAGGTTTTATCCTCTTGTATTCCCTTTTACAAATGTCTAAGGTATGCACTATATGGTTATTGTATTACAATAATGCTAAATTGAATGATTTTTTCTCCATTGTCTTATTTTGTGTTCTGTATAATGGTCTAGGAAGATCTCATGCAACATTTCAAATTTATTTTGTGGTTCCCTAAATTGCAGCCCCCAACAAGTCTACATATTTGTTTTATGTTCTTGACACTTTTCATCCTCACATGCTTGTCTAGTTTCATTTACTCTCTAGATTTGTTCTGTTATCAACCTTGGAAGTTGTGGTCCCACTAATTTTTTTTTCTCTAGTCTCATTATCCCTACAAAATCATCTTGCAATCTTCATTTTTATTTTTTTACGTCTTGTAGTTCCATTTAGAGTCTCAATTGTGTTGCGCCCCCCCTTATTTTTTAGTCCCATCTTGATCATGATTGTATTGTTCTCTTTCCTATCTTAAGGTCCCACTTAGCTTGTCATCTTCACCATCTTATGGTCCTTTTGTCACCATAGATTTGGTTTTGACTTTAATCAACACCCATACCCCATGGAATAGTAATGGCCCCTCATTTATTTAGAAGTATACCACTTGGTTTGATTAGGACATTTCCCATTTTTAGCCACTCAAAATAAAGGGATATATGTTGTGCATGTATGTTTGACTTGAGTGATACTAACTTAGTCAGAGGTGACTAGTGAACTACATTTTGGATCTACATTAAGTAATTATTGTGGAAAAGTATCACGTTACTTTAATAGAGGTAGCGTATAAAGGTGTGAGTAGGTGAGAATTTAGAGTTGGATGTATGCTAAGATATGGAGTTTTAAGTAAAAATACATTCTATCCAATAGCTTTGAGGATGGTGTATGGGACACGACAAAGTAGTCTTATTTTTTAAAGGGTGTCTATGAATCTTTCCTTCTATAGGTGTAGGAAGAGTTGCTAACTAACTTTGAATATATGAAGAAATTGATGTTGATTTTGATTATTCTTGTACTAGTTCTAGGATCAAGTGAGAATCTATTCAAATTACTCATGAATTCCTACTATCTATTCCATTGACTCCACTTTGCCCAATTCCTTGATCACGTGTAGTGTGGTTGAATATTGAAGAGTAGTGTTTATAGTATTTAATAGAGACATTGGTTGAAAGCAGAGGTAAGTTTTGAAAGGGTTGTGCTTGATCGATCTGTGTAGAGATTGATTATAATATCCCACTCCTTTTGTGGAGATGGCAATGATTGTACATTTTCAAAGGCTATGATAGAGTCCAACTCACAATTTTTATCTGCCCATCTGTTTGTGGATGAAAGCGATTGACAATTGGAGAAAAACATAGGGTCTTATAGAAATGGTTGATGCACTTGAAGTCTTGATTGACGATCAAAGGGAAGGTTGAAATATATCCACATATATGTAAATAATAGTCTTTCAACTTTTGGAACATTGATGTACTTGTAGAATATGACATTAGTTGTTTTAGAAAACATATAAACAAGCACAAAAATGCTAAAATGATGATGCTTGGTTATTGATAGCCTTGATAGGATATGGAGATAAACTCTGATGGGAAAGTAGGAATTGGTAGAGTTGTGTACATGTTTGCATATTTGACTGTGCAACAAATGATATAATATTTTTCTCCACATTTTGTTTTACATACAAGTTGTTAATATTATGCAATGACACAAGAACTAGTGAAAAATGATTTAGTGATCTCAATAATATATTCATTCAATGATATCAATATATATTACATATATGTAATCACCTCGTGCATTGAAGCGTGCTCTCACATTAACAACTCATCAGTGGATAAGGACAACACCTCCTTAAAGATAAGGATGAAAACTCATAAGAGGTGATTAGAGACTTTGTGATTATCTAGGGACTCCCACTCAATTATAAGTTCAAATAATTATACCACCAATGCAACATGAAATAGTGCATAAAATGGTATCATTTAAATCTTCAATCCGAAACTTCTGAATCGAGCTTCAATGAAGATTTGCTTGAAAAACTACCAAATTTGGATGTTGAGAATATGGAAAATATAACTATTTGAACATGTGAGCTCCAATATCTGGAATTTATTCATTGATGTGAACTCAAATATTTGATGAGAGCGAATTATGAGAAATGAATTAGCTTTAAGTTAGACTCTTCCCTGAAATGCTTGACAACCTAATCAAATGCCAAGCAAAAATGCTAGGTCTAATGATCATCCTCTTAGAAACTAACACACAAATAGTGGCAATTAACATCATGTGTATGATTCAACTAAACCATAAGTGATGAAATATTTGCAACATTATTGTTCTTGAAACTTGAAGTCCGAAAATCACAATTAATATTCCCCCCTTTCTCCACTGAAAGGTAAGATCGAAGGGATCCAAGCTTGAGATTTTTAGTCTTATTTTATTCAATAGTTCTTTCATTACTATATCTGGTGGTTTTAGTTGGCCACTAATAATTTTCATTCTATACCATGTATCTAATTGTTATAGTTGATCACTAACCATTTTCACTTCACCAATGTACTCTCCCCCTTGAGGTTCAAGAGATTACCTTTCTCATTTCATTTGTGTACTTCCCTCCATTTAAGGTGCAAGGGAGAATCATTTTGGAGTTTTGGACTCAATTTTAAATTTAAATTGGGCCTAACCATGCCTAAAATTATCATCTATAACAATTGATTGAAATTCATATGTTTTTGTAATTTTTCCATGCAAATATATTTTTACCCATGTTTGAACTTGACAGTAAGACTTATGCAAAATCTTGGCTTCTAAATTCCATTGCGAAGAACTGATCCGACCATAATGAATTGTTTTTTTAACCTTCTTCTTCTCTTGACATTTATCTGAAAGATGATTTATCTTCCCACAATGAAGACAAGGATGAAGATCAAAACACTCTGTCTTTAAATGGCCAACTTGATGACAATGTTGGTACTCAAGAAACTCCTCAATGTGTTTATCATCAACTATATCATCAAACTCATTAACTTTTGCATCAACTCTTTCAAAATTATATTTTTTCCCTTTCAAATATTTGGCAAGAAATCCGACACTCACATTGAATTGGTTTGGAGTAGTCAAGAATATGAAAGTTGTTGTCTTTTTCATATCCTAAGACATATTGATTTCTGTTGACATTCACTTATACCTCTTTTGGTACCATTCTGTGCCTTGACATATTTTTCTTGCGACTTCTTTCCAAAACTTGTCTTCATCAATTCATTGTTGATGAATGATTCCATCTCATGACTAGTTAAGGAATCATCAATCATATTGTTTGTTGCATCTATATAAACTATTAGGTCATTTGTGTCACAAATAACATCAACCATTTGCATTAGATCATTTGTGTTACAAGTTGCATTATTAGCATTTTCTGTTCCTTTTCAATTAATTTTAGTTGAAGTGCTTCAATCAATTTATCCTTCATATCCAATTGTTTATGAAGATCAACAACTGAATTATCCAATTCATGTAAGGAGTCCTATAGTTTTTTAATTTCTTGATTAGTGTTTTGCAAACACTTTTCTCATTTACCCATTTGTTATTTGTAATTGTCACACTAGCTTGTACTTTCTTGCTTGTTTATTTGCTTTCTTATGTGTCATGCTCGCTTGCTTGTTGCTAACAATCTTAGGGTGTTGGGTACTAATGAAAATGCACCCTAAAGTGTTCTTTTACAATAATTAGACTTTGATGAAAATGATCTCCTTATTCAATTTCAGTCAAGTCTTTTTGACAGTTTTCACAATCGATTCTTGACTTTGAAAGGGTTTGCAGCTCCACTCTTTGTACAATTCAATGAACTAGAGCATATGGATCACATGATTCATGCAAATAATTTGGACATGGATCAATTGAAGAAAATTTACATGGACCATAAGTCATTATGACCTTTGAATTTTTGATAATTCTCCATCAAATGTAGAGGAAGAAGTAACTCTTAGTCCTCTCTTGCTTTGTGTATGATTGTTTCAACTCTAAGTTGTAATTATAATAACCATGAGTAGTTGTAAGCACTTCATGAGCACATGTTCATTGTCTGCTTGCTTGCTAGATTAAATACATGTCAAACACTAGACACAAAATATCTACCATCAAGCATCCAAAAAAAAATACATAATCATACAAACACAATATGTACCTCAAATCACCTTATTCTAATTTCGAAATAAATCTAGAACATAACACAATTTATTATTATTATTATAATAATTACTCTTGATACAATTAGCTCTTAACATTTAAGAACACAACAAACAACTCAATTTTTACTTTTTAATGAGAATTCATCGATCTCAATTCTCATTGTAAATTCATGATACATTCATTTTTTACCACCAAAAAAAAAAAAAAAATGCAGCCTTACGCCTTCAACTATTTTGCATACATCATTGTCAAAGTTTATTTTCTCTCTTCGCTTTACATCAAGAGTTTCCAATCACCCTCATTTAATATTTTTTCATCATTTTTTACAATGAAAATATCTCCCCGCTCCTTTTACAAATTTGGTAAAATGGATTCTTTACCAAAGTTAAAAAAAATCTTTCACTTATTACAAACTTTGTCCACTCTCTTATTTGTTGACACCTATGCAATGTTGTGAAATGTTGCCCAATTTGCCAAACTACGTCATCGAACTTAGGTAGTTGGAAACTTCTTGATACATTTAAATAATATCAAAGTTTTTAATAATAAAACCATTTTCATCTCACCCAATGCACTCTATATCATTTATTCGAAAATAAATAAATATGGATCCATTTAACGCATGACATGGGCGAATAAATAAATGTACCGAATAATGAAATCCACCTCTCTCAATCACCCATTTAAGAAAGCTATTTCACTCCAAAAATAAAAAAGATAGTGACGTCTTCAACATTGACGGTCGCGGAACCTTCATTTTGTAAGACTAGCAAGATTGATTGAGGCTTTGGAGACATGTTGCTTCTCCATATTTCACAATTATAGAGAACAATCGGTGTAACCAACAAATCAAAGAAAGTTTTTTTGTTTTTCCAATCTCAAAGTTCAACTTTTCTGCACCTATTTTGGAGTAAGTATGAGGCTCTCCATCCTCCCATATCCTTTTCGCCCTACAAGTCTCCCAACTGAGCTTATAGTGGAAGTCAATCCCAAGATATTTGTATTCTTTCAATATCTCCAATAGATTGCCTTCGAAAAGAAAGGTGATTGGTTTGTCTCTTCTATTTAAAGAAAAGATCACGATTTTGGTCTTGGTAATGTTCACTTGCATCCCTAGCTCCTGACAAAAGTGTTCTAAGGCCTTTAAATGTTCTCTTAATCCATGTGTTATTTTCGAAATTATAATAAGATCATCCACGTATAAAAGTAGCTTCATCACATACCCTATTAGATGGACACCCTCTACATCCGTCCTGCTCAACCAGGCTTTGAACTTATCAATGTATAAACCAAACAAAGTGGGAGATATGGGACATCCCTGTTTAACACCAATATCACTACCAAAACATTCAGACATTCCTTCACTTGTTCTGATTTTAGCTCTAACCTTCTTATAAAGTCTGTGAACTACCACTTTATATCCATCTGGTATACCCAACTCTTCCATTATGTTCCATAGTTTGTCTCTAGGCACTATGTCAAAGGATTTCTTAAAGTCCACAAAACAACACTAGGTTATTTCACCTTGTTTGTCCCATATTTTCTCTATCAAATGTCTAAGGGTGACACAATGATCAATGGTAGAATGCCTAGGTCTAAAACCCACTTTCCCTTTTGCCCTTTTCCCCTCATCTTCTGCCCAACTGCTGATTCTTCGCTCTATCATGCTCTCGAAAAGCTTTCCCATGAGGGGGTTGACCATAGTAGTGCGGTAGTTGGAAGGGTTATTGATATATCCATTCTTAAAGAGAGGAATGACCACACTGGTGTTCCATTCTCCCATAAATCCGTCCTGGATGACCCCATTGAAAATTCCTTTTATGTGAGGTGCAAGGAGCTCAACCCCGCATTTTAAAAATTCAACTTGAAGCCCGTCTGTGTCCTCCACGTTGTCGCTTGCTAACTTCTTTATTCCTTGCTTGATATCATCCACTGTGAATAGTTCCACTGATGTTTTCACTATGGGAGGAGTATCTTTCTTGTGTGCTCATAAAGGAGCCTCACATATTCTAACCATTGGACATACATAATATTGTTTTCAGTCTGCTTTCTCCTTTGTCATAGTTATCTGCAAAATCCTTTGGGGTAGTGTTTTCCAAGAGAGATTAACTCCTTTCTTCTTGCATTTACGTAATCTTCTTTTTTTGAGTGTATTAATTTTTCATATTTCTTTTTGTTTTCTTTGCCCAAATTTCTCTCTTTTAGAGATCTCTTGGCTGCCTTACATTCTTCATCATACCATGGATTTGCCGGAAAGGTACTTGTATCCCTCTTCTTGGGATGAGACCTTTTACATGCACTTAAGGCCCTATGGATTGTTGGGATCAACAAACTACTATGAACATGACCGCCCGTCTCATTGGTTGTCACATCTGCCTTGTTTTACTTTATAACCTAAAAATGTTGCTTAAGAGCAATGCTAAACCTTTCCCTATTTTCCCAATTCATGAGGATTTTTCCTTTGGACGCATTTTTATTTTGTATGCCAATGATTTGATTATTGTGTGGACTAGCAGGAAAGTCTAGCTTAACCAATAGAGGAGCACGATCAGATTTCATTTCAATAGGACAATCCCCTATATCAAACTTCAACACTCTAGAAGTAAAACTTTGAGAGCAGATTAAGTAATTTACCACACTTTGACCATTGTAAGTTTTGCATGAGATACCCCCTGAAGTTGGCCACCCTCTCATTCCATTGCAAATAACCATGCCAAACAAACTACAGAGCCTCAATGATTCTGCCCCAAAGTGTGTCACACCCCCATTTCCATCTTGTGAATCTCTTTCCCATGATTGATCTCCACTCTCTTCCAACCATAAGGGATTGTTTTCCCCTCTTTCTTCATTGCTCAACTGGAGAGATTGGTTGTTATATACCATTGCATTAAAATCACCCATTAACATTACTTCTCCCAAGTGGATGAATAGAGAGATATCTCTTTTCAATGAGACATATGGGTCTTTGTTGTCTAAATTGCATCTTTTATATATGTTTGAGTTTTTTTGGGAAAAATAGAAAGCAACCAACCTGAAAGTAACCTCCTTCTCAGTTATTTGCAACCATATGTATTGTTTGTTTAGGTCCTCTTTTACCACTTTTACAACACCACACCATTTTTCATTTATTAGCGCTGTAAATCCCCCATGTCCTTTTCTTGTCTCATTTCCTTTGTTTCAAACTGGAGTTTTCTTGTACCCTCGAAATCTGGAACCTTGCATCCGTCGTGCTCATGCATTTCTACAAGAATGATAATATCTTTCCTCTCTACTATGGGCCCCAAACCCATACCTCTTTCCAACTTACTACCTGTAAACAGTCTCGTGAGGCCCCAATTTCCTATTTCTTATTTGAGAAACGATCATTGATTTGAGCCTTCATGTTCTTCAACCATGGCCATTTCCCCTCATTTCTTCATGTTTTCACTTTTTCCCACTCCTTTCTTTGTTGTTATTGTTGAGAAAAAGTTAAGCCCTCATCTAGGTCGATGCATGTGCCTCTAAGAAATCCTCTATTTCTAAGGATCATATTCTTATCCTCTATATTCCTTAACATAAAACTTACATGTCTATCTCTTCCTCCCTCTATCTTCTGTCCAATCCTGCTTGCCTGGTGAATACACCCTGTCTACTTCAACTTATCTTTAAGGAAGTCTCTTACTAGAATGTTTGTCCTCTCATTTTCACCAAAGTCCCTCAGTCCTTTGATAATGATATTTGCAACCTTACCTCGCTTACCCTGCTCTTCCTTGATTTGTATTTTGATTTTCTTCTCAATGGTTTCTTTTTGTTTGTTTGATGACCCACTTACAACTTGTGACCATGATTTAGCCTCTTCTATTTGATCTTTTAGCTGATTTTCTTTAGCTTCCAAGTCGGTTAACACTAATTGAATCTCCTGCCTTTGTGTTGTGTCCTCTTCTTTCATCAATTCTGATTTCTCAACTCTGGTTATCCTCATCTATTCTAATTCTTGTTTCAAGGTAGTCACTTCTCGCTGTCCTATTTCTATTAGTTGCACCTCTCATATATTATGTCCTTGATTTCATGGATGACAAAAGAACTAACAAAAAAAAGGCCATCTCAACAATATTCATTCAATGATATTAATATATACTACGAATGTAAGAACCTCATGAGCTGAAGAGTGATCTCGCATTGACAACTCATAAGTGGATAAGTACAACACCTCATCAAGGATAAGGATGAAAAATTATAAGAGGTGATCTAGGACTTTGTGATTGTCTAGGGATTGACATGTTAACACACATATTTCTCTATTATTTCTGCAAATGTTTTACTCCAAAATAACTTGCAAGTTTGAATAATCTGCTTTCTAGATGAGCCTTTGGAGTGGTTCACCTTCTAGCACACACATGATTGAGGAAAACGATATCTCTCTTGGAAACTTATTCCAATACTTGTCTATGATCTTGGAGCATGGTATCTCACCATTTTGAACTCCTTTATATTCACTAATGTTGTGGTCTTCTATTACTTGAACAATTGGAGCCTCTTCCAAGGATAAATTTTACATCCTTGTGCTTTAACAAGAATCTAAATGAGAATACAATTGGGTACAATAGTAGCCATACATGTTACATCAACTTTGACATGTGCATGAATCCTACTTGATTCTTCTTCCTAACAATATCGTTGCCTCTTTTGAGACTTTTCTTGTATATATTTATTTAATAATATTATATGGCGATGCAAGTTGCTCATGGACAATCTAGCATATGGGTGATGACTAAGCTTCGTTCTATGGTGGTTCAAGCTAGCACCCATTTCAACTTCATCTTGCTTGGTTCCAAATCCATAAGAGGTGGATTCCCCAACATATTGAGACCAAGTAGTTATAACAAATCCATTTAGAGATCGAGACCCCATAGCAAGGGGCACAAAGGTAGTTTGAGATTATCCAATTCTATATTGAGAATGCGTAGTTGATCCCATGAAAACAATGGGTTCCAATGCTAGCTTTGTTGTGGGAGAAACAAAGATTGGATCCTATTCCACTAGAGAATGGATGAGTGTGATATTATAGAAAATCAAAATGGTTCATCCACCCTCCACCTAACCCTACAACCCTCCACCTAAACAACCCTCCAACCATGCAATCCTCCACCAAATCATATTAAACTCTTAAACATTTCCCAAATGGTTAGGTTATTACATGCAACCCTTCCCTAAATCATAAATTGATGTAGGAGCATCTTCTACGACAATTTAGTATTTGATATTCTAGAATATCTTAGGAACTTTATGAGAGGAAGTTGGTGTTAGAATATGAAGGATGTGTGCTCGTTTTACCATTGACAATACCCTTGTCACCCAACCATAGGCCAAAGCCATCCTCCGAGCACCTTAACCTTGACAGAGAATCATTCTGGAAGCAAACCCTAGGCTAGATAGCCATACAAAGGGTAGCACACATTTCCCCAAGGATAGCGCATCAACAAGAGATGATCAGATAGTCCAAACCCTAGCCAAGAGATAGTCCAAGCCAAAACGTAACTGCTAGCTGTAGCAGCTGCACCAACATCTCTTCTCCAAACCTGCACACAAGATTGCAACTGCACTGCGCAGAACTGGCTCTCTGCAACTGTTGATATGTGTCAAATGAGAGACTAGCGCCTTGTATTTATAGTGGTTCTGGGAGACTTACTGGGGCCGACTTCTCCTTCTGGGTACC
Organism: Picea sitchensis; assembly: GCA_010110895.2. Lineage (NCBI taxonomy): Eukaryota > Viridiplantae > Streptophyta > Pinopsida > Pinales > Pinaceae > Picea > Picea sitchensis. Next base: position 22,515 of record SNQJ01S0010234.1, on the reverse strand, counting down.
TGTTTGTTCAGTATATATTAATTCTTCTGGCTGACTTCTTCTCTTGGAGGCTAATAACCTAATACATGTTATCTTCTTGAGTCGACAAGTCTTCTAGGGTTATTAGCCAACTCATTAGGGTTTCTCTTGCTTCCCAGAGTCTTCTATTCTCGTCAGGTTCACACGTGGAGGTAAATACCTCCCATAGCTACCATAATATCAACACTCCCTCCTAGCTAGGGAGGTATTACAGGTAATGATATTGAGCACAAAAACATACCATTCACCCGGTAGCGTCAACATAGTTGTATAGACTAGATCATGAGCACCATCATCATCATCAGTGTCATCAACTGCATCATCTCTCGAAACTATACTCTATTTGAGTAATCATACATGATGCTAACTCTACAGAGTGATACAAGATCCATTCTTCTAGTCTAGAAGAGTAAATTCTCTGAACCATTTTCCGTCTGGAAAATATCTGTTCATCATTCATCTAGCTGATGATTATCTCCAATAAACTGTTGATAGTCTTCAATACAATCAGAACAAAAATAGAACACAATTGTGTCTATCCATAGTAGTACATAACTACAATCCAGTGGTACACTACCACACCAAGTAACACACAAGTACTTGATCAACAACGTATAGTCACGAATAGTGGAACATATCCACCACAATAGTATACATCTACTGTCATACAATCTTCATAACAATCATCTGATACCAACCTGCACAAAAACAATGTTATGATATAAACTGAATCATCTGGGCCAATCTTTCACTCACGTCTGTGAGATATGAAAGAATATCTACACTCAGAGTAGAACAATGAGATATTTGGACTATTCTTCTCAAGCGAGGAAGAATAACTATCCTGTCTTCTAAACCTGGACCATTCCCCACCCTGGGCCATTATTCCTACACTAATCAAAGTGCACCCTAGAGAGAATGTATAAACCTTAAGGAATGCCTGTCCCTGATTGCTGAGACTGGACCATTCCCCACCCTGGGCCATTCCTCCTACACTAATCAATGTGCACCCCAGAGAGAATGCATAAACCCTAAGGAATTATTGTCCGAACCATTTCCTCTATTAACCACAAGAGGAAAAGATTGTCCTGTATCAACCCCCAAAACAGACCATTCCTCATGTTAACCACAATGAGAAATCACTGCCCGACGAGGCAGGCCAGTCTTCTTGAGTAACCCTCAAGAAGAGAGACTTCCCTAGACCACTCCCCATGTTAACCATAGTGGGAAGTTGCTGTCTATGATACATCAACAATCTAGACCATTTCCCATGTTAACCACAATGGGAAATTGCTATCCGTCAGAAATCTCAATCCACTTTCCGAACAAGAAAGCATCTGTCCAAGATGGACTATTTTTCAATCTTGAAAATGAATGTCTTCAATAATATTTTTAGTTCTCCCTCCCAACCTGGGAGTAATCTCTCCCTTTTTCAATAAGAAATTTGTTTCCACGAGCTCCAGCTTGAGTACGCAAACTCTTTCATATTGGATAGAAGCTTTACCAAAATGTCTTCTTATCT
>SNQJ01S0010234.1:0-17913 GCA_010110895.2 Picea sitchensis | reverse complement strand
CCATAGCTGCAACGTTCTGTGGTTGCTTCTCTTTTCCTTCTTCAAACTCTGGCTTCACGATCTTTCCTTTCACGATATCCAACACTTTATTCTTGGCAAGGATGAGGTAAATCCTTGTCTTCCACGCTCTGAAGTTAGAGGCTCCATCTAACTTGTTCTCTGACTTCATAGAATATGTCATGGCTGCTTTGACTTGGTCAAACCCTAAATTTGACCAAAATCTCAAACTTCACGTCTTGGCTTTCTGAGAGTTCTAGGAGATGCACTAGGCTAGGGCACACTAATCTATCCAGATATTAGGTCAATCCCTTCACTTAAGGTTCCTTAACAAGAGGATTAGGGTTTCTACAACTGCTCCTGCTACTAGCGACAGTGTCTTGGAAGTTGCTTCTGCTAGTAACCCTAGCGACAGTTCCTCAGCGAGCTCAATATCCTAGCAGCTATGTTCCTTCCAGTGTTTAGACTGAATGAAGGAGGTGTGGGCCCATAACCTATTAGAATATGAAGGATGTGTTCTCGTTTTACCATTGACAATACCCTTGTCACCCAACCATAGGCCGAAGCCACCCTCCGAGCATCTTAACCTTGACAGAGAATCATTCTGGAAGCAAACCCTAGGCTAGATGGCCATACAAAGGGTATTTCACATTTCCCCAAGGATAGCGCATAAACAAGAGCTGATCAGATAGTACAAACCCTAGACAAGAGATATTCCAAGACAAAACGTAACTGCTAGCTGCAACAGCTGCACCAAAAACTCTTCTCCAAACCTGCGCACAAGACTGCAAATGCACCGTGTAGAACTGGCTCTCTACAACTGCTGAGATGTGTCAAATGAGAGACTGGCACCCTGTATTTATAGTGGTTTTGGTAGACTTACTGGGGCCGACTTCTCCTTCTGGGTACCTGTCTATTCAGTATATATTAATTATTCTGGCTGACTTCTTCTCTTGGAGGATAATAACCTAATACATATTATCTTCTTGAGCCAACAAGTCTTCTAGGGTTATTAGCCAACTCATTAGGGTTTCTCTTACTTCCCGGAGTCTTCTATTCTCGTCAGGTTCACATGTGGAGGTAAATACCTCCCACAGCTACCATAATATCAACAGTTTGTTCTCTCATTGTAATTATTTTTCCTATGTTGTAATAGTCTAGGGTGTTCGAGAAGAAAACAATTTTTCCACAAATGTAATAGGAGGTGGAAGAGTTAGACAAATTATGAATTATGTTTGGATTTGATCCTATCCTTCATGATCAAAATTGAGTTGTTTTATGTTAATTAGAGTAATTGTGTAATTTTGGTCAGATTCGATCCTATCTCTTTGGATTGGGTTGATATGGTCCTTATTATATTAAAAGGTTTGATAGGTGAGACCATGGTGGTTGAGTGAGTGTGATGAATGAGTGTAGAGTGAGAATTGTAAAAGACTTATGCAGAGATTGAGAAGGAATTGGGCCTTCTTGTTGTATTCTTATTCCTCCAATCATTCTAATAGAAGATAGTTGTGAAAATTGTGTTCTTGTGTGTTTTTTGATTGGATTCTATGTGTTAAAGAGGCAAAAAATGAAGTGTTTTGTTTGCAGGAGATCCTTTGCAAGTCCTTATTGCACATCTAAACCAGATCGAGACCAAACAGAGAAAAAATAGCCAGAAACGTACCTCATAAACGATCCAATCGAAAATTGGTGAACGTAGAAGTCATTCTACAATATAAGTGAGTGGATGGTTATGATTGAATCGAGAGGATTAGATCAACAAACCACAACATTTTGGTGCATTGGCGTTTTTCTTGTTTCCTGTTCTTTGAAAAGGTCTGAAACCCCGTGGTCCGATGGTCGAGATACGTGGAATACATAGGTTTGTTGGTGGGGTTCCACACGCAGTTCCGACGTGGCCCACACAAGAAGGGTTGAACGATTGAGAATAAATATTCGAATCCGAAGATCGACGACCCTCGTCGTAGCGGACCACAACCATCAACGAGTTTTGTGTTGGAGGTTGTAATAAGTCCTGACATCCCGACATCGAGATACATGAGGCTCCATGGTGGCCCCATGAATTGTATCAAGTTTGGATTAAGAACAATCAACGATCTAGAAAGGATCTGGAATCCAGATCAATGGTGGACATTATATCACCCCATTGTTGTTGATCGTTGATCAACTTCAGGATCAACGATCTAGATTGATCGCGTAGTAAACTTCCATGGACAAGCCCGTGGTTCTTAACATTGGGTCATATGATAAAGAATTTTAGCACCCAAATTTAAGCCCTCGGTTCCAGCGTAGGGATGCATAGTGAAGGAAAAGGGATTGACGCCTGTACAAGGAGAATTCAAAATTTTAAATTAATCCAAATTTCTTTCAATTAAATGAATTCTACAAGACTGTTGGAGTTAGGAAAGGAGGGAACCAGTCTGGATTGCTTGTCAATTTGGTATCAGAGTGCATAACATTAAGGAGAAGATGGCCTTTAGAATACGAGGAAGAAGAGGTCAAGGTTGAAGAAGACCTATTGAAAATGTTGCAGTCATTGAAGAAATGAGAAATATTCAGGCATGATTGGAGGAAATGGAAGTTTCTCAATGAAGAGGTGTTGACTTGGGAGATGTCAGTGAAGAAGAATAAGTTGCAGAAGCTGAAGAGGGAGCAGAGCCTGAAGAAGAAGGTGTTGAAGAAAAATTAATTAGAGCTATCATGGGAGTTAGCTCTAGACCAAGAATGGAGGTGCCACTGTATGAAGGAAACTTGAAAGTAGATGAATTGATGGACTGGATCAGTACTATGGATAAGTACTTTGAATATGAAAATGTATCTGATGAGAAAAAGGTAAAATTTGTTGTAAAAAGGATGAAAGGACATGCATTACTTTGGTGGGATGGAGTACAAGCTGAGAGGCAGAACAAAGTCAAGACAAGAATCAAGAGTTGGGACAAAATGGTAGCAAAATTGAAAGGTAAATTTATGCCCCGAGATTACCATCTTAATCTTTTTAGAAAAATGAAGAATTTGAAGTAGAGAGGTATGTCAGTTAAAGAATACACTGAAGAGCTTTATAAATTGAATATAAGAGCTGGTCATATAGAAGAAAATCCTGAGAAAGTTGCTAGATATCTTAATGGGTTAATATATGAGATCCAAAATGAAATTGGAATTTTATCTCCTAACACTGTTGAAGAAGCATATCAGTTTTCTCTTAAGGAAGAATAAAAATTAGAAAGAAAGAATAATCAAAGGAGTAGAGTTTGCAGTTCAACAAGAGGCAGAGGAAATCAAGGTGGTAGAGGAATATCTTCAGCTCCAAAGGAAGAATTTGGTAGCTCACATCAACAAGAACAATCACTAAGATGTATTGATTTCAGGGGGAGAATACCTTATCAAAGAGGTAGGATATATTCTATGAGATGTTTTAGATGTGATAAGTTTGGCCATAGATCATATGAATGTCTAGAAAATGCTTCCACCAGTAGAGGAAGTGCAAATGTTGTTCAGGCAGAAGAAGAAAGTGTGGAGTCATCTGTACATGAGAATGTACTAGAAATTAGAGAGTATTTTATGATGAAGAGAACACTGCTGAATCCATTCAAAGAGATTAAGGAACCTGCATAGAGGAAGACACTCTTTAGAACTGTCTACAAAATCAAAGGTAAATGTTGTAAACTCATTATTGATAGTGGAAGTACTGATAATTTGGTGTCTACAAAGATGGTATAAAAGTTGGCTTTGAAAAAAACAACAAACCTTGTTACATATAAGGTGTCATGGCTGTAAAAGGGACATCAACTGATAGTGAATGAACAATGTGAAGTGGAGTTTTAGATTGGAAGCTATAAGGACAAGGTACTTTGTGATGTTATGCCTATGGATGTGTGTCATATTTTGTTAGGTAGACCTTGGTAGTATGAAAAAAAGGCAATGCATGATGGAAGGAACAACACATACACTTTTGAGAAAGATGGAGAAAAACACACTCTCTTACCATTGAAGGATGAGGGAGTGATTGAAGGAAAAAACCCAAAGGTACTATTGGTCAGTGGAAAATAATTTCTGCAAGACATTAAAAAGGAAGAGGCACATTTTTCCCTGATTGGTAAACCAAAGGTAATTCTCACTAGCACAAATTTAAATGATCTGCTTGAAGAAGTTAAAGATTTGTTGGATGAATTTCCTGATGTTTTGGTTGATGATTTATCAAATGAATTACCTCCATTTAGAAGTATCAGTTGTCATATAGATTTAATTCTAGGGGATAGCCTTCCAAATAAAGTATCTTACCGAATGACCCCACAAGAGAATGAGGAGATAAGAAATCAGGTACATGAGTTGTTGGATAACGGTTTGATCAGAGAAAGTTTGAGTCCATGCGTAGTTCCTACAATGCTAATTCCAAATAAAGATGGAGGATGGAGAATGTGCACAGATTCCAGAGCTATAAATAAAATTACAATCAGGTATAGATTTCCATGACCCCAAATTGATGATTTGATGGATTCCTTAAGTGGTGCTAAATATGTTTAAAAACTGGATTTGAAAAGTGGGTATCATCATACCATGATTAGAGAAGGAGATGAATGGAAAACAACATTTAAAACAAATGATGGATTATATGAATGGTTGTTAATGCCCTTTGGAATCACAAATTCCCCAAGCACTTTTATGAGATTGATGAATGAAGTACTTAAAGAATTTATTGGTAATTTGTCATAGTTTATTTGGATGATATTCTGGTCTACATTTAGTCTAGAGAAAAACACTTGAGACACCTCAGGTTGGTTTTAGATAAAGTACAACAAGAAAAACTACTGATCAATTTGAAAAAGTGTATTTTTGTGAAGACAAAATTGGTTTATTTGGGCTTTGTGATATCTCAGGGAGAATGCTTTAAGATGGACCAGGAAAAGGTAAAGGCTATAATAAATTGTCCTAATCCAAAGAATTATTTTGAGGTAAGAAGTTTCCATGGCTTGGCGAGCTTCTATAGAAAATTCATCAAGAATTTTAGTGGGATATGTGCTCCAATTATAGAAACCATTAAAGGAACCAAACAACCATTTAAATGGACAGAAGCAACTGATAAAAGTTTTGAATTATCAAATAAGAAGATAACAAAACAACCAATTTTAGCACTCCTAGATTTTAATAAACTCTTTCAAGTTGAATGTGATGCAATTGGGAATGAAATAGGAGCTGTTCTAAGTCAGGAAAAAAACCAGTTGCTTATTTTAGTGAGAAGTTAAATGAAGCAAAGAAAAAATATTCTTCATATGACAAGGAGTTTTATGCAGTCATACAAGCACTAAAGAAATGGAGACATTACCTAATGTCTAAGGAATTTGTTCTTTAAACCGATAATCATTCCTTATAGTATATTAGAAGCCAACCAAAACTAAATCAGAGACATGTCAAATGGATTGAGTTATTGCAGAATTTCAATTTTGTTATTAAGCATATATGTGGGAAATCAAATAAGGTAGCAAATGCATTGAGCAGAGTTAGTTTGATTTTACAAGAGTTTCAAGTAAATGTTTTAGGACTTGATGAGTTGAAAGAGATGTATAAAGATGCTGCATATTTTAAATATGTTTATGCAACTTGTGAAAATACAATAAACATAGACAAAACTCCATGGTTAGATTACATGATTCAAGAAGGTTTATTATTAATTACAAAGGAAACAAATTGTGCATTCCAAGATGTTCAATGATGGAAAACCTATTGAAGGAAAAGCACAATAGTGGATTAGAAGGACATTTTGGACATGAAAAAACATTTTCTCAACTAAGTACATTTTATTTTTGGCATGTCATGCACACTGATGTCAAGAAATTTGTTGAAAGATGCAAGATTTGTCAGTATGCAAAAGGAAGGAGACAAAATACTGAATTGTATCAACCATTTACAATCCCAGAACAACCATGAGACTCTGTAAGTATGGACTTTGTGTTAGGATTGCCAAGAAATCAACAAGGTAATGATTCAATTTATGTGGTTGTTGATAGATTCTAAAAAATGACACACTTTATAACTGTTGATGATTGCAACTTCATGAGACATTATCCAGGTTGTTCTCCTCTGGACTAAGTTGAGATGATATGTGAGAACGCCCATGTGATGGGTGAGTCATAATCCTCTAGACTAAGTTGAGATGACATGTGTGGTCTCTTGTCGTGCTCCTCTGGGCTGAGTTGAGATGATTTGAGATGGTCTCCTGTCGGACTGCTATGGACTTAGTTGAGTCGACTTGAGATGGCTCTCCAGATCGTACTCCTATGGATTTAGTTGAATAGATATGTTGAGGGTGAATTCCCTATGGTTGAGCACATGTGGACTTGTTCCTAGTGGCAGAGCACTAGAGGATGTGTGTGATATCCCTTGCTATATTGTCTAAGAGTTGGATTATTGTGAAACCCTAATTTTGTATTGTGAAGGGTACAAGTCGACACCACCATGTAAAGATAATTAATATTGTGTAAAATATAATTATATTATTAATTTGTACAAGTCGGCCCTATTGTGCCAATAGAAACATCTATTTGATGTGCTAGGTCATGTATTTATAGGAGAGATACATCCCCATTGTGGATCATATCTCATTCTCACAACACATAGTGCGGATATATGAAATTTGGTGCGCACTTCTCTTAGGTGCTAGCTTTCTTGGTCATAGAGCACCCTCTTGTGTGCACCAGGGTTTGTGGTGAAAGGGTGATCTTCTCTTGAATCTATAGAAAAGGATTGCTGGGTTTTTCCCTTGTTTGAGAAGGGTTTTCCCATGATAACTTCTTGTGTCTTGTGCATGGTTATTCTTCTTGTGATCTTGGTTACTACAACTATTGTGTTGCTGCATTGTTTATGGTTCAAGTTCATGCTAAATTGAAAGAAACTACATGTGGTTGAGCTAAGCATTAAAAATTCAACATGGGATTAGAGCAGTGTTCTTGAAGAGCCATTGCACAAGTTATTTCAAGCCTAGACACCACCTTCTTACTACAACTGCAAAAACGACCCCTTCCATTTTACTTGTCAAGCTAGTTTTAGCACTTTCCCCTTGAACGTTGGGCCTAATTTTCACACAGGAAGGTATGGCCTAGTCTAACGCACCACCTGCAACTCTCAGATTCAAAATTGAAGAAGTTTGGATTTTCGGCCCTAGGGTTTCTGCAAATTTCCGTTTTTATGGTTTCTGCAAAATGTTGGGGTATTTTTGCAGCTTGTTGAGGTTCCTTTGACTCTATAGGGTTTCTTGTTGACAGTCATAAGTCCAACAAACCTCCTAGAGGCTTCCTCTTGAAAAACACTAGGTTTTCTAGCCTAGCCATTAGGGTTTGTGAAGAATTTGCAAGCCATGAGGAACCAAATTTTGGTAGAAGATAGGCTTGATGGAACAAGCAACTTCAGATCTTGGAAGTCAAGATTACACATCACTTTGGAAGAGAGTGACCTATTGAGTTTGATAGAAAAGACTCTACCAACAACAACAACCGATGAAGAGAAGGCTAAAAATAAGACGTCAAAGCCAAAAAGATAATCATCTACTCAGTAAGAGATCATATACTACCTCACATATCTACCTTGAAGACAACTTATCTAATGTATGATGCATTGAAGATGATGTTTGACAGCAACAAAACTAACATAGATCTTACTTTGAAACACCAACTTCAAAATCTTAATACGACAAAAGATGACACCATTGCTACCTTCTTCATGAATATTTTAGAGATCAGAGATCAGTTAGGTGCCATTGGAGAAACCATAATAGATAGAGAGCTTGTCATGATTACTCTCAATGCTCTTCCAAGCCATTGGGAACCATTCATTCAAAGTATCAGTGGAAGAGCATATTTACCTCAGTTTGATCATCTATGGGAAGAATGCACTCAAGAGGAAACCATACTTATAGCCAGAGGTGTGAAAGACTCCCATCATGATGACAATCAAGCCCTTGCTTCTCATGCAAAGAGAGGCATAATAAATAGAATAATTTCCAACAAAGCATTCAAAGACAAGAAAACTTCAACAACTTCAGGTCATGGACATAGAAAAGACATTTCAAAGATTTAATGTTTCAGATGTGACAAGTATGGACACATTGCAAGAGATTTTCCTACCAGGAAGAAAGGAATACAACATGCATCCAATGGCGATGTTGATTCAAAACCACATCAAAGAGATGAATACATAAAATATGAAGTGTTCTTCTTGATTTCAACACTCTCAGGTTCCTATTGATAGTGATATTGGTTGATTGACAGTGGTGCTTCCAAACACATGACTGGATATAGAGAACATCTCACTGATATTTTAGAGAAAGATTCTTGTCTCCATGTTGTATTTGGTGATAATTCCATATATACTGTGAAAGGAGTTGGATCTTCTTCCTTCCAACTAGATTCTGACATACCACTCCAATTAAGTGAGGTACTATATGTACCTGGGATGAAAAGGAACCTTGTCTCTATTTCTTCCTTAGAGGATAAAGGCTACAAGGTTACTTTCTCTGAAGGAAAAGTTCTTGCATGGCACAAGAACTCACACATGGATTTTGCCTGGGTGATTGGTGTTCGAGAAAACCATTTGTATAGATTGATTGTCCGACCAGTCCAAGCCTTGTTACATGATACTATCAACTTGAATGAGCTATGGCATAAGATACTTTCTCATTTACATTATAGAGCCCTTCCCTCTCTAGGGAATATGGTGACAAGATTTCCAGAGACACATATTGAACATGATGGCATTTGTAGAGTTTGTTCTCTTAGAAAGAATGTCAAGGGGTCCTTTTCGAGCAGTGACAGTAGATCCAAGGGGATCTTGGACTTGATACATACAAATGTTTGTGGACCCACGACTGTTGATTCCTTGAGAAGATATTTGTAATATGTTCTCTTCATCGATGATCACTCTTGGAAGACACAAATTTACTTCTTGAATACCAAGGATGGAGTCCTTGCGATATTTCAAGAGTTTAAATCTCAGGTTGAGAACTTGACCAGGAAGAAGATCAAGGTGCTGAGATCAGATAATGGAGGAGAGTATACCTCCAGGGATTTCGATGATTTCTGTATTGAGGAAGGGATCAAGAGGGAGTACGCTGTTCGTTCTAACCCTCCGTAGAATGGGGTTGCAGAGAGGAAGAACATATCCATTATTGAGGAAACCAAATTAATGATACATGATCAGAATCTACCTATGATTATGTGGGAAGAGGCATCCATGACAACTGTGTACGTTCAGAATAAGAGTCCTCATAAGATTCTAAAGAACATGACTCCTGAAGAAGCTTTCACCAGAGTGAAGCCTGAGGTTGGACACTTCGGGATATTTGGGTGTCAAGTATACATTCATGTACCCAAGGAAAAGAGGACCAAGCTAGACCCTTTGGGAAGAAAGGGTTCATTGTGGGGTACAATGAATCTTTGAAGGAATACCAGATCTACATCCCTGGTCAGAGACAAATCAATGTTAGCAGAGATGTCACCTTTGAGGAAGAGATAGCCTTTTTAAGATCCAGAGAATCTCAGATGGCGATTGACAACGAGAAGAAAGAAGAGACAATACCTTATCCCCATTCAACAGTTCAGAGGGAGATAATTACTGATCCAGTTGATCCTGTAGCTCTAGTTGATGTTCCCAGAGACATTGTAGTAGGATAGAAGAAGATTGCATGGGCTCAACAGACTCTGCAGGAGGAAGAGGGACATGCAACTCCTCATGGTACATTTTGAGAGAGAAAGATACCACAAATATTTTCGAGCTATGTTTCAACTATGAGCCACATCATTGATACTGATCCTTCTTGTCATGGAGAAGCAACAGGTCAACATGTTTGGCAAGATGTCATGACTGAAGAGTATCAGTCCATCATGAAGAATGATGTGTGGGATATTATTCTGAGACCGAAAGGGAAGTCTATAGTGACTTCCAAGTGGATATATAAGATCAAACATGCAGCTGATGGAAGTGTCGAGAAGTAAAAAGCAAGATTTGTGGCTATAGGATTCTCTCAGGTGGAGGGAATTCCCGATACACTTCCATCGGTACAATTATTTTCCTTTTCGCATCCATGGGTTGGAGACTACATCAGATGGATGTGAAGACAACCTTCTCAATGGAGATATTGAGGAAGAATTTTACATTGAGCAGCCAGATGGATTCGTGATACATGAGAAGGAGTCTCATGTGTGCAGGTTGAAGAAAGCCATGTATGGACTAAAGTAGGCACCTCGTGCTTGGTATGAGAAGATTGATGGATAATTGATGAGTTTGGGCTTCAAAAAGAGTGTTGTTGATCCCAACCTATACTACAACATTATTGGTGACGAGTGCTTGATTTTGGTCCTATATGTTGATGACTTATTCCTCACCGGTTTAGAAAGCCTTATTGTTGAATGCAAGCGTGCATTGGATTCTGAATTCAATATGAAGGACCTTGGTATAATGCACTACTTATTGGGACTAGAAGTGTGGAAAAGGACTGATGATATTCTCCCGAGTCAGGGGAAATACATAGTGGAGATATTGAAGAAATTCATGATGACAGACTACAAGCCCATGCCTACATCGATGGTGATGAATTTGAAGAAATTGAAAAAGACTTATTCCGATTCATGCAATATTGATCCACATATTTACAGACAACTGATTGGATCATTGATGTATCTGGTTAACACTAGACTTGATATATGCTATGCAGTGAGTGTACTCAGTCAGTTTACGAGTCAGGCAAGACAGACACACTAGATAACAACGAAGCATGTGTTGAGATATTTACGAGGAACAATTGATTATGGCCTGAGATATGCCTCCGGTGTAGACATGAGATTGCAGGGATATGTCGATGCAGATTGGGCAGGGAGTGCAGTGGACCGAAAGAGCACCTCCGGTTGTTGTTTTACTTTTGGATCTGCCATGGTTTCCTGGTGCAGTAGGAAACAAACTTCTTTGGATTTGAGTACCGCAGAAGCAGAGTACATTGCATTATGTGTGGAAGTCTACAGAGCAGTGTGGCTTTGCAAGATCCTTGCATATTTATTTGGACATGATATGGATTCCACCGTTATCCATGGCGATAACCAGAGCTATGTGAATCTCTCAGAGAATCCTGTGTTTCACGATAAATCAAAACACATCGAGATCAAATACCATTACCTCAGAGATATGGTGCAAATGAAAGTAATACATGTGCAATGCCTTTCTACACATAAGCAAGTTGCATATGTCTTCACCAAACCTCTTTCCAAGACGAAGTTCGAGTACTTCTGTGAGAGACGTGGCCTGGTGGAGAATGCCTCCCTAGATGATAGGGAGTGTTGATGATTGCAACTTCACGAGACATTATCCAGGTCATTCTCCTCTGGACTGAGTTGAGATGATCTGTGAGAACGCCCATGTGATGGGTGACTCATACTCCTCTGGACTGAGTTGATATGATGTGTGTGGTCTCTTGTTATGCTCCTCTAGATTGAGTTGATATGACTTGAGATGGTCTCCTGTTGGACTCCTATGGAATTAGTTGAGTCGACTTGAGATGGCTCTTCATATCGTACTCTTATGGATTTAGTTGAGTAGATCTGTTGAGGGTGACGTCCCTGTGGTTGAGCACATGTGGACTTATCCCTAGTGGTAGATCACTATAGGACATGTGGGAGATCCCTTGTTATATTGTCTAAGAGTTAGATTATTGTGAAACCCTAATTTTGTATTGTGAAGAGTACAAGTTGGCCCCACCATCTAAAGATAATTAATATTGTGTAAAAGATAATTATATTATTGAGTTGTACAAGTCGGCCCTATTGTGATAATAGACACATCTATTTGATGTGCTAGGTCATGCATTTATAGGAGAGATACATCCCAATTGTGGATCATATCTCATTCTCACAACACATAGTGTGGAGATCTGAAATTTGGTGCACACTTCTCTTAGGCGCTATCTTTCTTGGTCATAGAGCACCCTCTTGTGTGCACTAGGGTTTGTGGTGAAAGGGTGATCTTCTCTTGACTCTATAGCAAAGGATTGCGTACTAGGTGAAAGGGTGATCTTCTCTTTGACTCTATAGCAAAGGATTGCTGTGTTTTCTTCCCTTATTGAGAAGGGTTTTCCCAGGATAACTTCTGTGTCTTGTGCATGGTTATTCTCTTCTTGTGATCTTGGTTAATACAATTATTGTGTTGTTGCATTACTTATGGTTCAATTTCATGCTAAATTGAAAGAAACTACATATGCTTGAGCTAAGCATTAAAAATTCAACAATCTCATAAGAAGATCACGATGCAAACTCCTTTACACATATTTTTTCTTTAAAGAAGTTTTTAGGTTGCATAGATTGCCAAAAAGTATTATTTATGACAGAGACACAAAAAATTTTGTGGGTCATTTTGGTGAGAATTTGGTGGTACCCTAGGGACCAATCTCACTTAGTTCATACCCACCCACAAATAGATGGACAAATAGAGGTGGTAAATAGAAGCTTGGGAAATATTTTAAGATGTCTGGTACTGAATGTCCCAAATAGTGGGATCATGTACTTGCACAAGAAGAGTTTGCATATAATGATTCACCTAATAGAACTCACACGATTAAGTCCATTTTAGATTTTGTATGGAATGCATCCTAGAGGAATTATGAGTTAAGGAATCTATGAAAACAAGAAATTAGAAGTGTTGATGATGAATATTTTGCAGTAAGCATGCAGGAAAGGGTCAAGCAACAACTACAGGACAACAACAACAAGTACAAACAAAAGACATATTTGAAGAGAAGAAATTGGATTTTTAAGTTGGAGACGTGGTCATGGCACACCTCATAAAAGAAAGGTTTCCTAGAGGGGAATATAACAAATTAAAATTTAAAAATATTGGACCATGTGGAGTGTTGGGAAAATTTTCCTCAAATTCTTATGAAATAGAACTTCCAAGTAACCTTGGAATTTCTCCAATCTTTAATGTATAAGATTTGTACCCTTTCAAGGAACCAACATATAATTTCACAGATGCACTTGATAGTGACAACATTCAGACCATTGACTAGGAGAAACAACTACCTATAGCACAACATAAGCATATTGAATATATTTTGGACCAAAAGGTAGTAACGAAGACAAGGGGTAAAGAATACTTTCAGTACTTGATCACGTGGAAAGGACAACCACTTGAATATGACATGTGGATGACAACAATTGGAATATCTAAGTATGGTACAAGTATTGAGGAACTACTACAACAAGCGCAAGAACGAGTCTTTTCTTCCCCGAGAGTCTAATGTAGGAGCATATTCTGTGAAAATTTAGTATTTGATCTTCTAGAGGATCTTAGGAACTTTATGAGAGGAAGTTGGTTTCCTCATTGTAATTGTTTTTATCTATTTTTCCTAAGTTGTAATATTCTAGGGTGTTCGAGAAGAAATAAATTTTGCCACAAATGTAATGGGAGGTGGAAGAGTTAGATAAATTAGGAATTATGTTTGGATTTGATCCTATCTTTCAGGATCAAAATCGAGTTGTTTTAAGTTAATTAGAGTAATTGTGTAATTTTGATAAGATTCGATACTATCTCTGTGGATTAGGTCAATTTGGTCCTTATTGTATTAAAAGGTTTGATAGGCGAGACCAGGGTGGTTGAGTGAGTGTGAGGAATGAGTGTAGAGTGAGAAGTGTGGAAGTATGTAGACACTGAGAAGGAATTGAGCCTTCCTATTGTATTCTTATTCCTTCAATCATTCTAATAGAAGACAATTGTGAAAATTGTGTTCTTGTGTATTTTTTGATATGATTCTATGTGTTAAAGAGGCAAATGATGAAGTGTTTTGTTTGCAGGAGATCCCGTGCAAGTCCTTATTGCACATTTAATCCAGATCGAGACCATAGAGAGAAGAAATAGCCATAAAATTTCCTTAGAAACGATCCGATTAGAAATTGATGCCTGTAGAAGTCATTCGACAATATAAGTGAGTGGACAGTCAGGATCAAATTGAGAGGATTAGATCAATGTTCCACAACATTTTGGCACATTGATGTTTTTCTTATTTCCTAGTATTTGAAAAGTCTGAAACCCCGCGGTCTGGTGGAAAAGATACATGAAATCCATAGGTTTGTCAGCGGGGTTCCACACGCAGTTCCGACGTGGACCAAACAAGAAGGGTTGGACGGTTGATATTAAATCTTCAATTCCAAAGATTGATGACCCTCGTCGCAGTGGATCGTGACCATCAATGAGTGTTGTGTTGGAGGTTGTAATAAGTCCTGACGTCCCGACACCGAGATACGTCAGGTTCTGTGATGGCCCCATGATTTGTATCGGGTTTTGATTAAGAACAATCAACAGTCTAGAAAGGATCCGAGATCCAGATCAACGGTGGACATTATATCACCCCATTGTTGTTGATCGTTGATCAACTTCAGGATAAAAAATCTAGATTGATCGTGTAGTAAACTTCCACGAACGAGCCTGTGGTTATTAGCGTTGGGTCATATGATAAAGAAGTTTAACAACCAAATTTATGCCCTCAGTTCTAGTGTAGGGTCGCATAGCGAAGGAAAAGGGATTAGCACTTATACAAGGAGAATTCAAATTTTTCGAATTATTCTGAATTTCTTTCAATTAAATGAATTCTACAAGACTATTGGAGTTAAGAAAGGAGGAAACTAGTCCAGATTGGTCATCATAAATTTTATATAAAACCCACCATCTTGAACTTTTAAATATTCTCAAATGTTGTGGCCCACTATTATTTGAACAAATAGTCTTCTCCAAGGACGCAATTTTTATCCTTGTGCTTTGAAAATACCTTATCTCCTATAGAGAGTATATGATAGAAATAAATTTTATATATAAGCACTTTAACAAACCATTGTCTCATATGGAGAATTAATGAGTGCTATAAAATTATCATCACAATAAAAAAATTAAAATTAAATAAATTGATATAAAATCATTTTCAACATAAACATGACTTATAACTTCAATGAAAAAATAACCTTAATTTTAAAACTACATCTACAAAAACATTTTGAATAGAAACATAACATTCCATGTATAACCTTACTAACTTTAATGAAAAGACAAAAAAATTTAAAACAAAAAAAATGCTATAATTTTTTTTTCAAGAGAAACATAACATTTCACATATAACTCTAATGAAGAGGTAGCCTTGACATTTTTAAACGACTAATAAGAAAAAAAAATCCAAAATGGAACAAATTGATATAAAAACATTTTCAAAATAAACATAACAATTATATATTTATAAGAGCCGAGTAGTAATCATAAGAAGCACTGGGGTTTTTCTAACGATGTCAATCAAGGAGACCAAGGTATTTGTGGAGCAGGGGTTGATATTTACATTGATTCAAATCATTATTTTTATTTGAATTATGATACAAGTCAGGGCTCTAAAAATCAGGTTGAATTCTATACCCTTTGGGTTTGTTGAAAGATGGAGAGGAACGATAACTTAGGGAACTCCAAGTATTTGGAGATTCAAAAATATTGATAGATTGGGATAATGGAAAATGAAACATTGGGAATTTGGTCCTAATTTCTATTGTAAACAGATTAAAGGAGGTAAAATCCACTTTTGATTTCATTACTTTTTCTTATAATTGATGATTATGATGGTTAATGTCCACTGAGACCAAAATTGGTCTTTTGGACCTTAAGAAAAGTAAGAGATTACTTGGATTTCTTTAAAATGTTGTTTTGATGCTTAAAAAGCATTAAGAGAAGCATTCCAATATCACTAAAGTTTTGTTGACTTAGAAGGTTAGGAAGGTCAGTATTGTGACAAATATTTTGAAATTAAGATCTAATATGGGTATACGCAGGGTGCTCTAGGAGAAAATGCTTTTCATCTTCAACATTTCCCAAGAAGATTCCTTGTCTAGAGAAGCTTTGATCTTGCTAGAGGGTAGCTTAATTGAACTTGAGGTCAGAGGAGGCACTCTGTCTTCAACATTTGAGAAATGTTTGTATTAATGTTTTATTGAAAATTGGTCATTTGGTTTGTAGACACTTTTTCTAAATATCTTGAAAGTTATGTAGTTATTTTAGGGTAATCCCTTTATGGTTTTTGATACTAAAGGACTAAACCAAATTTGAGATGATGCACATGGAAATAGTATATGAGTCCACTCAGGATGGACCAGTGTATATTTCCATTTATTTTTTTGAAATATCATATATAAGGACTTTTTTCTTTCGAAAAAACTTTAATTTTTGGAAACATTTATAATCTTTAAGCTTTAAAATCTCACATTGATTGAAATTTCATCACATACCTTGTATGTTGATATCCATGGTAGTTAAACATGAGATGCGACCATTAGATACAATAGACTCCAAAATATTTTATCTAATGACTACATCTCTTGTATAACCAACATAAAAATCAATGCATAATGAATAATGAATGAGTTCACCTTCAAAATCCACGTAAGCTATTACAAGTGGTACCAGAGCCAATTATCATTAGATTTGGATGTTAATTAGAGATAAGAAGGATAATTTGTAATAGAAAACAAGTGTAGTTTTCAACTACGTCGATTTGAAAACTCAATATGTTTTTGTTTATCACATTTCTAGATGTGACCATGCCAATGGTATAGACACTTGTTCTTTCTTCCACTTCATAAAAATATAAATCTGGGTGGAAATTGAATGATTCGACTAACTCAACATACCATTCATTTGGAAATTCTATAATGTTGAAGAAATGAGATCTCTTTGAACTCACCAAGAGTGACAAGCCTTGTCATTTTTTCACTAGTAGTGAAATGAACATATTTTGTTAATGAAATACATTGATATAAAAATATTTTCAAGCTAAACATAAGATCTCATATATAACTCAAATGAAATGCTATAATATGTAGTTAAAATATTATATGATTTTGGGAAGGAATAATCCTAGAAATATATCAATCAACCCTTGCCTTGATCTCCTATATAGTATTATCATGTTAGAGGAAAGGTCGGTCAACCCTTATCCATTATCCCCTAGACAATAATACTTTTCTTGAGGAATGGTCAATTGACCCATCAAGTGGATACCATGCAACTGGATTACCATCCTCAAGGAAGAGTTAATCAACCCTTCTTTGTGATACCTTTCATGAGAATACCATCCTTTAGGAAGTGTTGATCGACCCTTCTCCGTGATCCCCCTCTATAATAATACTATGTTGGAGGAAGGGTCAGCCAACCTTTCCATCGGATCTCGCCTATGTGAAATAAAATCTTGAAGAAGGGTCGACCAATACTTCTCCATGCTCCCCTTCCATAAGAATATCATCATTGAGGAAGGGTTTGTCGATCCTTCCCTAGGATACCCTTTACATGAAAATATGTTATAAGAAGGGTTGGATGACCCTTCCATTGTATACCTTGTGATGAAAATTCCATCCATAAGAATATTGTGCTAGAGGAAAAGTCGGTTGACCCCTCTCTGGGATCCCCCTTACACAAATTTTTTTCTTAAAGAATGGTTGGCCATAGCTTCTACTAGAATACTTGGAGATGCCAATACCATCCTTGAGGAATGGTTGATCGAACCTTCCACTGTATACACCTATATGAGAATACTATATTGTAGGAATGACCTACTAACCCTTCTCCATTCTCCCCATCCAGGAGAATACTTTGCTTAAGAAAAGGTCAGCGAACCCTTCCTTGATATTACCCTTATGAAAAACTTTTGTTTTAGGAATGGTCGGCCAACCCTTCCTTAGGATCATCCTTATGCCAAAACTTTCTTTGATGAATGGTCAACCAACCCTTCCACTTGTTAATGTTTAAGCCATTATTATAGTTCTTTGAATTTCAATAGATAACAATAGCATAATACAAGATCACTGAGAAATACACAATCACAAGAGACACAACATTTATCCTGGGAAACCCTCTAGGGGAAGA
>SNQJ01S0010233.1:45504-70301 GCA_010110895.2 Picea sitchensis | reverse complement strand
TACATTAAATCATCACCATCAACCAATCATCACATAGAACCTGATAATGCTTCCTGAGACTTCTTCAATTTTTGCAATTCTTCAATTCTTGGAGTACTCTGATACGTATTCTCTGAAACTCCTCCAATTTTCACTCCTTGAATCCTCCCCAAAAAGAGGTTATAGAAAGAATGGTAGACTTTATTCAATTATGGTCTATTCAAGAGAGTGAACTTTCACATAATGCCCCACGCTCAATAATTAGCATACAATTCTGAAACTCGCACACAAGAAACTACAGTATGTAATATTTCCAATTAAACTTTTCCCACTTCATTTGGATTCTCGATGAATAAGTTATGACTATTTTACCCAGAACACCTGTTTATTGACTAGCTTCAGGACTGGTCACAAACCCTATATTCCACAGAGTGTATCTCCATAATTATAGTGAATCAAGAGCTGAATTTTTTACCAAAGGTACCTTGATATGTCTTCTCAATACCATAGCGATTTCACCATATGAATCATTCTAGAAGCAAAGTTATAGCAAAAATGGTAAGATAACCTGAAAATACCTTACCTTAGAACACATCACCAAAAGACTTCATCCTCCCTTGAAATCCGGCCTTCTTTACTTCTTATTTTCTCTAAAATTCGACTTGTATAAAATGAATGTATAATGATGTTTATTTATACCATTTATGTCACTTCATTTTAACATTAGGGCCAACCTATCACTTTCTTATTTTGTAATTCTTTTCTTTAATTATCTTCAGGGCCTACATGTACTTCCTTCTTCAATTCACTTTGTCATCTTCAAAATTTCATTTCTCCTCAACCATGAGGATCCATGTGACGTGCCACATACCACCGAAAACAACGTGATGTATACTATCCATCCATGGGTGTTGTATCTGCATGTGCATTTTCCTTCATGTCCAAATCAGGGATGATTTTAGGGGCTAAATTTCGCTCATGGGCTAATTTTCCATGGTTTTTCCAAAAATGAGATTTGCTATTTTGAAAATGATTTGCCCAAATTCTATAGGATAAAATTATTTTACCTTAAAAATCGCCAAAATTTTATAAAACCTATATAAAATACTTAGAAATTTGAATATTTTTAAAAACATATCGCTAAACATTTATAGTTGACATATGAAGGATTAGTAATATTCGCTAAGGTTTCTACATTTTAAAATAAATTTCTATCCTTAAAATCATCCCTGGTCCAAATACCTTCATCAATCTTGTGGTCCAAAACCCATGACTAGGGTTGACATCAATGACAACAACTAATCTTCCAACAAGAAAGAGGCAAAAAGACGTCCTTCTAAAAGAAAAAGAACAGCTATTATACGACTTAGCAAATAACCCAACAACTAACTGTTAAGCAAGAAGTCTAAGTGCGAAGGAGTGAACTGTTACCATGTTGTTGTGGTCATAATATTTTATCATGGTGAACTAAGTTAGGCACTTAAAAAGGTCAACTACCCTGATCAATCAATTGTACCCTGCCCATTAAAGTAAGTGAACTGTTGATCTATGTTGTTGATAAAATACTCGATTTTGTTGTCTAAAATAACAAGTCTAAAGTAGATCAACATACACAATCTAAATTAAAAATTTAACAAATATATACACAATTATACCAATATCAATATAACGCTATTATTCAACACTATTAACAATATTAGTTTACAACGTGCTATCTAACAGTATTAGCAACATTAATGTAAAACATGTCGACTATTACACGTGTTGTCCAATAATAAGTCCAACAATAAAGATAGATAATAAATAATTTAAGGCTAAGGGTGTAAAAGATGATATTGTTGTCTAATAATAGATATCGTTTCCTGTGTTATGGAAATCCATAAAGAGATCTATGTACCCTACATTAAATACATACAAATTAGCGGTCCGAGAATATCCATTAATACATATGGACTGGATGGTCAACTAAATCGCTGTCATACACTACGTTGGGTTTACCATTCAAAGTCAATTGAGTTTAACATCAAGTTCACTGTGATTCAACCATTAAAATTTATGAGTTTACCATCTAAATTTTGTTGAGTTAACATCCAAATTTCTGATTTTATCCATCCGAATAAGAATTTTAGAAGTGTTTTCCTCTTCATGAGTGGTAAATATATTGATTAAGTGTTACCATGTGCCAAATTCATAACACACAACCCTTAATGGAATTTATGAGGTGAATAGTCCAATCGTAAAACGTTTAATAACTAGTTCTTCAAAAACCAACATAATTTAATAAGTCCTCTAAAACCAATGTAAACATTCCAATATTACTATTGTTTAAGAAAGCGCTATAAATAAAATAATGAACAATACTTCCACAGTGAAAACTTCACTAACGCGGTAAGAATTCATCCTAGATATAATTCATGCTTAAATAAAAAAAATTGAGTTTTGCCTGAGTTAACATCCAGTTCGCTGCGGTTTATCAGTTAAAAATTGTTGAGTTTTAAAAGAAGAAAGGCTCTGGGTTATATCAATAAAATCACAAACAAAAAAAGGAAAACTCTAGTCAAAGAAGTCATAAAACGCGGTCTGAGAGTGTAATAGCTAACGATAACTCGCCAGGTAAATTCGCCAGCGAATTTCATTAAAGTTGTAGAGAGAAGTCGTTGTCCCAAAGGGAATCAAATCGCAGTTCCCCAACTAGAAAATCTAGGCATGAATGAGGATTCAATCGTAGTAAAAACAAAGGAGTAAGATCGTGCCTATCAAGGTAGGTTGTCACAACATCTACAGGTTTTAAAAAAAGACCGTCAATGCATAACAGTCCCAATGAATATGATGATACTCGATAAAAATAAAGGTGTATAACCAGGTCATTACTGTCTAAAATGATAAATCGATGTCCCAACAACCCATAAATTAATTTCAACGTAGACTAAGGAAAATGCATGGAAACCCACCACTTTGCTATTCAACGCACATTGATTCCGCCTATGAAATGCATAGATTGGAAGAGGGAGATTCACAGGCCAGAAGTATGGAAAACGTAGGGCAAAACGCCTTTAATTAAATATCAATGAGATAGAGGGTAAATCACAGGGTAGAAGTAATGAAACGCAGAGGATGAATCACTCCTAGAATCGCTCATAGGTGTCCCCAAATTCCCTTACAGTTTTTAATGACTTTCCCTTTTATTAATTTTTCAGTTCAGTTTAATTTAGAAGGTTCTTTAATGCTAGATACCTTACTAAGTTAAACTTTCTGATTCCTCCTTGTGTTTCCCCTTTCCTTTATGTTTCCTGTTTTTTCCTAGTTTCATAATTATTTTAGATTTCCCTCTTTCCCCTTTTTATTTAAACTCAAAAGGGCAAGTGCATAAACTTACCCTTTTTCGCTTTTTCTTTCTAATGAATAAATTTTTAATTAGCATAATAAGTAAAACAATTATTTCCCCTTTTTTAATTTTATCCCAAAAGATTTTATAAATCAATTTAATTTCTTACCCCCTTCTTGTCACAAGATTAATGAAGATTATCATTATTATTTGTTTTATTTTTATTTTTTTTATAAATATATTTTTATTTTTATCATTATTTTTTTAATAGATAAAATTTTATCACCAGTAACATTTAGACCTAAACTTATTTTCCTAGGCTGGTCGACATTTGTTTTTAAGGGAAAGGTTTCAAATCTTCCTTAACACTTTATTTGTCCTAAGCCATCTAGGTTTATCCAATTATTAAATAACCACGCGACGTGCCCTTCAGGACACACTAGGTGCTCCAAGGGTGCCACTTGCCTCTTTCTGTTTCTCTTGCGCGACGTGCCTTTCTGAATGCACCACGTTCTCCAAGGGTGCCACTCGACTCTTTCCATTTTTCTTGCGCAATGTGCCCTTNCCATGTGCTCCAAGGGTGCCACTTGCCTCTTGACTGACTTGGTAGACATCAAAAACCCCTGGAGTCAATACTTTGCCAATTGATCTTGTGGGAGACTAAGGGCCTCTAAGGAATAAGCCCCATGCCTTATTGCATGCCCCTTAGAATCATCGTGAGTGACTATCACAGTCTGTCGTCATGACATCATGGGTTCTCTCGAACTAGGTAATCATTAACCTACAGTTCGAGCCACGGTAGGAGTGCTAGTAGGATATGGCAGGGCTGCTTTCCACACCTCTCCCTCAACATCTATGGTAGTTGAGCATGACCCCTCTACTCCACATGTGAGTCTAGTCAACAAGCTAGTCAACCTGCATAATCAACGAATCATGTCAGAATTATATATGTATCATATCATCTAATCAGATGCACTTATATTACATATAAAACAATCAAAGCCCATTAGTTCACTCCCCAACTTGATCCGGAGTCCAAGGGGTTCCATCGATGCTTCTTCATCCTCGAGGTCTGAAATCCTGGACACTCAGTAAAACCGAGTCAATAGCACCTATCTAAGTCAATGAAACAAAATAACATGTCATCAATTCACAATGCCTCATAATCATAATCAAATGCCCAAAATTATAATAGTCTGGATCACTTGCGAGCAAGTGTCCTCAAAGAATAAGTTTGTTTAGTGCGCTCAAGAGCGAGATGTTACATGCATATCATATGCATCCTCCCAGGTCGCCGAGTGCGGACTATAGTTGTCCCACTAGACCTTGACCTGATATACTGTTCGACATTGTAGATGTCGAACACGATGATACATGATGCAGATAGGCTCAGCCGTGAGCACCCCCTCATCCGATACCTACAAGGAACTCATGTCAATAACATGTTTAGGGTCACTAATATAATGTCTCAAAACAAATACGTGAAAAACATCATGCATACGCCTCAAGGAATCAGGCAAGGCTAGTCGATAGGCCATGGGCCCCTTTCTCTCCACAATCTCGAAAGGTCCCATGAACCTAGGAGATAGTTTAGGAATGACTCTTGGTGGGTGAGAGAAATAAGGGTAATTAATTAATTAAAGAAATTAGTTTTTGGAGGGATGAAGGGGATGGGTGACACATGTACGGGGAGGATTTTTATGAATTAATTTATTAAACATTAAATAAAATGGGATTTTGGGAAAGAGAGGACTTCGAAACTCTATATAATGGAGGGAGGAAAATGATAATGGATCTTGTCTTTCTGTGTAACATTCCTCTACAAAAATCTCTACTTGACTAACTTAGCTTGTGGGAGTTGGGATACCCATCTTGTTGAGGAGTGGTAGGTCGGCCTTGCGAGGTGAGCTGGGAGCTAGCTGAATCTATGGATAGTGTGTGTGGCCCCTTTGCAACTCGGGGGGATAAGGGGGGAAGAAGAGTACCCCTAGCATTGGATGGGAGGTACCGGTGAAGTCTCAGCGGTCGACAAGTAGGAGTTTCACGGAGCACGCGAGACATCAACTTAGAGCGGGTGATTGGGCAACGATACGCTTCCTTTATTTCTACGTGGTAGATGGTTAGTATGATTTATGATTTCAATTATGTTTTCTTAATCAAGTAAATAATATGATAGTATTAGCGTTCTAGTTGATGACTGAAATTTCTCCATAGCCTTAGCTTGATGTTGATTGTTTTCCCATGGCCTTCGATCCCTGCATGTCTTGACCGTCCTGTGGTTGATTGATTGTGATGATTGCGGTTTATTTTTTCCTTCGTCCCTAGCCCATCAGTCCACGCCTGAGCAGTCAGCCAGGAGCCTAATATACGGTCGTCACTTCGGCGTTAATAGACCTATGGATCTCAACGCCCTGCTTTCCTGTGCGTGGATGATGAGAAAAGGATGTTCCTGCCAGCCGTCTACCCCTTCCGATTGTTCTTGGTTGACTGGTGGTATTGCGCCTTGCTGCAATTGATTACCTTTGCGATTATTATCCTTTCCGACTGCGAACTGCTTTTGATCCTCTATGTTGATCTTGCGTTTGATGCATTTCCTGGCGAAGTATCTCTACGTTCCAATACTTTTCCTAGAAAATTTAAATCTGTGTTGATACAAATCCTTGGCAAATTTACTGTGTGTTTTTATTTATTTATATACTTTTGGTCTGCCATTTTACTCTACGTAGCATTCATCCTCTGCGTTTCATTACTTCTACCCTGCGGTTTACCCTCTGCCTCATTGATATTTAATTAAAGTTGTTTTTCCCTACGTTTTCCATACTTCTAGCCTACGAATATCCCTCTTCCAATCTATGCACTTCATAGGTGGAATTGATGTGCGTTGAATAGAAAAGTGGTGGGTTGCCATGCGTTTTCCTTACTCTGCGTTGACATTAATTTATGGGTTGTTGGGACAACGAGTTATCATTTCAAACAACAATGAACTGGTTATACACCTTTAGTTTTATCGAGTATCATCAGATTCGTTGGGATTGTTATGCATTGATGACCTTTTTTTAAAACCTGTAGATGCCACGAAAACTTACCTTGATAGGCACAACCTTACTCCTTTGTTTTTATTGTGATTGAATCCTTATTCACGCCTAGATTTTATGGTTGGGGAATTGTGATTTGATTCCTTTTGGGACAACGACTCCTCTTTGCAACTTTAATGAAATTCGTTGGCGAATTTACCTGGCGAGTTACCGTTAGCTATTGCATTCCCAGACTGCGTTTTATGACTTATTTGACTGTGGTTTTCCTTTTTTTGTTTGTGATTTTCTTGATATAACCCAGAGCCTTTCTTCTTTTAAAACTCAACAATTTTTAATTGATAAACCGCAACGAAGTGGACGTTAACTCAGACAAAACTCGAAACTTTTTTATTTAAGCATGAATTATATCTAGGATGAATTCTTACTGCATTAGAGAAAGTTTTCACTGTGGAAGTATTGCTCATTATTTTATTTATAGTGATTTCTTAAACAATAGTAAGATTGGAATCTTTACATTGGTTTTAGAGGACTTATTAAATTATGTTGGTTTTTGAAGAACTAGTTATTAAACGCTTTACAGTTGGACTATTCACCTCATAAATTTCGTTAAGGGTTGTGTGTTTTGAATCAGGCACATGGTAACAATTAATCAATATATTTACCACTCATGAAGGGGAAAACACTTCTAAAATTCTTATTCGAATGGATAAACTCAGAAATTTGGATGTTAACTTAGCAAAATTCGGATGGTAAACTCAGAAATTTTAATGGTTGAATCACAGTGAACTTGATGTTAAACTCAGCTAACTTTGAATGGTAAACCCAACGTAGTGTATGACAACGATTTAGTTGACCAACCATTCCGTATGTATTAATGTATATGCTCAGACCTATAATTTTTATGTATTTAATGTAGGGTACAAAGATCTCTTTATGGATTGCCATAACACAGACAACAATATATATTTTTAGACAACAATATCATCTTTTACACCCTTAGCCTTAAATTCTTTATTATCTATCTTTATTGTTAGAGTTATTATTGGACAGCAATTGTAATAGTCAACATGTTTTACATTAATGTTGCTAATACTGTTAGATAGCACGTTGTAAACTAATATTGTTAATAGTGTTGAATAATAGCATTATATTGATATTGGTATCATTGTATATATATTTGTTAAATTGTTAATTTAGATTGTGTATGCTGATCTACTTTAGACTTTTTATTTTAGACAGCAAAATCGAGTATTTTATCAGCAACATAGATCAACAGTTCACTTACTTTAATGGGCGGGGTACAATTGATTGATTAGGGTATTTGACCTTGTTAAGTGCCTAAATTAGTTCACCTTGATAAACTATTATGACCACAGAAGCATGGTAACAGTTCACTCCTTTGCACTTAGACTTCTTGCTTAATAGTTAGTTGTTGGGTTATGGGTGAAGTCATATAATAACTGTGCTTTTTCTTTTATAAGGGTGTCTTCTATCCTCTGTCGCCTTGTTGAGTGGGGTATGGGTGTGGTCTCCTTGTCAGTTGTTTCATCCTAGCGCGTCAGATTTATCTAGAGTCCTTGGTCCAGATAGGATGTGTGGTGCCAAGGTTATTGACGCATTTGTCACCTAGGGATGGCATGATTCCTGAGGAGGGAATCATGGCACACCCTATTGGAGAGCGTCAAATGAGAACTTGGCCGGAGTCGGTGCGTTTTGTGTGAGTGTTGTCGAGAAATGTAATTTGCTTTGGTGCATGGGTGGAACGCCCTCACACGTTTGGTTCATGTGCCTTGAGGTTCTAGTATTGTTCATCAAGGTTGTCGTGTCGGGAGGGGGATGTCATCCCTAACCTTGTAGGCATGTCTTGTTTACGTCGGGTGGGTAGTTGTTCCTCCTTGTTGTTCTATGCATGTTTCACCCAGTTTCCCTTGTGATACAGGAGCATCACTCCATGTCAGTAGTGTGCCATCCAACCAACACATCCAGCACACATTTAATGGAGAAAGGGAGAGGCGCAACCCTCTCAATTTTGAAATTCAAAATTTCAATAAATGTTGTACGGATTTTAATGCCAGACCTCGCCTTTGTATAGGTAGTGGTTGAGGTTTCCTTTAATGGTTGCCTACAGCAAGCCCAGGACATAGTTAGGACTGGGCATCCATTTATGTAATGTAGCCATAGGAGCCGCTCCGTGATAGCGATATCTCAGAGACGGTGGTTGAGGGTAAGCTCATGGGAGCCCTCATTTTGTAAGGAGAAAGTGAGAGAATAATAGGACTCAAGGTAGAGAGTTAGGAGGAGAGACCAGAGCAGAGAGGTCACGAGAGATAGATGAGACTTGTTACAGTCCAGTCTTTGTAAACATTTGTATAGACATACAGATTAATAGAAAAGCAGTTTTTTCTTGCATACTATGTGTTTGATGTTTACATGTTTTTATGCATTTCATGTTTAAATGCATAATTGGTGAAGCATTTCATAAGTTTCAATTTCTTCCTATCTTGGAGTTTTCGAGTGCAAGGAGTGCACATAGTCTGCAAGGTGTGCATTGACAGAGGCGTGACAACCTCAGGAAAGCTCAAGAGGGATAGCGTTGAACCTTCATCAGTAGAGGTGCAAGGAGTGCATAGGAGGGAACTCCGTCTCGAGTTCAGGGAAGATACAACTACTGAAGGTTCTAGAGAGCTCTACCAAGAGGGCATTGAGCGAGTGCATAAAGTGCACTAGGGAACTCTATTTTGAGTTTAGAGAGAAGAAGTGTCGAGGAGAGAGACTTACAGATTTGTTGAACACTCTGTAGGCTCTGCAAGGTGTGCATTGAGCAGAAGAATGCCAGGTGGGCGTAAGGAGTTTTCTATTCCAAAAAAATTCTCGAATCTGAGTTATTCGAAATCTTAGGAGCACCAGTAGTGTGCGAGAGTGGACTTGTTCTAATTCCATAAGCTCAGAAGAGAAAGCGCAAGAAGAACGCACACAGAGAAAACCTTTCGAGGTTTCTGAGTTGAAAAAGCTCAGGAGGGGAAGCATTTCTATAATGCAGATGAGACCCAAAGGAACTAGGCTTGCAAGAGGAAGAGTCGAAGGTAGATACCTTCGAGACTTAGAAAATCTTCTAAGTCAAAAGGCCAAGAAAGATTAGGAGGAAGAGCACAGCTGTCGTTGGATCAGCACTGGGAAGAAAGATACAGACCATTAAATCTATGTCCAGGCAACAGGAGGAGAGCGCACAAGGAGGTCAGATCTGGACTGTTAGATCTAGCGCCAAGAATCGATGGCCGCCAGATCTAGGAGAAGGTGCGAGGGGTTTAATCCCTGGGAAGCCGCATAGAAGGGTAGAACGAACAACAAAAACTTTGAGGGAGAAGTGTCAAGTTTTCGTGAGCCATCGGATCTAGAAAAGGTGTGTGAGGTTTAAACCTTGTAACAGCAGAAGGAAGAGGACTCGTCAAGTCTCGAAAGCCTCAAGACTGTCCATTTTGGAGGATAGGTGGGAGAGATATAGATCATTTCGTGAGTTCGGGGTTTGTGAGTTTTAAGGCCAGAACAAATTCTTGGTTTCGTGAAGTCTCGAGTTGCGAGGAGCAGGGAAGGAGATCTAGGCCATTGGACCCAAGCCACGGGAGAACTGTTGGATCAGAACCTCCACGTGGTGTCGCGTATCGGGGGTTCGGGGGTTGAAAGAATTTATTTTCGACTGCAAATTCAAGAAGTGACGAGTGCCGAGGGTTCGTATGAACAAGTGGCACATCCATTAGGTGGGGACCACATGGTTGACAGGTGGTGTAACAATAAATGCCCAGAGAAAGGTGGAAGCGGGTGACAGGTGGTGGACACACGTCACCTTGGAAGGAGACAACCCATCGCTGATCTTTTACATTTCGGGGTTTCACAAAGGAGGAGCATGAGGGTTCAACACTCCAACTCACAAAGTCGTGATTTGCGAGTAGTGCTAAAGGAGTCAACCCATCACTGACTTATCGTGCTTCAGGATTTCGCAAAGGAGGAGCACGAGGGATTAACACTCCAACTCGCGAAGTCATGAGTTGCGAGTAGTGCTATCACTTAGCCCTGGCCAGTGGTTATGTGTGGAACGTGCTAACAAAGAGGAGCCATACCCATATTGCATCTCAAGTATCGACATTTGGAGAAAGAGGAGTCGAGGGTCTTTGACTCGCGAACTCATGAGATCGCGAGTCACGAAGGGTGCTTGCGCTAAGGCAAGGTTGTGGTAGCATGGAGATGTAAGGCTCGCGCCTGGTGTTAAGTTGCACAGGGTGGGTTTTCATGAAGGACCTATGGATTCATTCAAATGGTTCCAGAAGAAGCTCAAAGATCCATTTCATATCAAAAGAAGATCGGTCCAGAGACCGGGAGGTCACACAGAACCCTGCTGAGGTAGGGGGTTTGCATCAAGTGGTATCAGAGCTAATATTTTCGTTTGTAGAATTTAGGCGAAGGAGACAGCAGGTGAAGGAGGATATAGAGTAATGATGCTCTGTGAAGTTTGTTGCAAGGTGTGCAACAAATGATAGACATCCAGGCGAGTTGTAGGAGGACATGGAGATGCTCTCAGACATAGAGTAATCCATATGCTTGCCAGGAGGGTAGGTGAAAGATGGAAATGGCTACTGAAGGCTGTGAGCGTGGTGGAAGAGGAGACCACCAGCACATGAGTAAAGAAGAGATTGACAAAGAATTCATTGAGATAAGGGCGAGAATGGAACAACTGACATTGAAGATGCAGCAGGAGGCGAAATTACACTGGAGGTACGAATGGCCTCTGAACAGGAAAGCCAAATGGCCTGTTCAAAAGTTGTTGGCTAGGAAATAGAAACAAGAGTTGAAGAAGTGGCTAAGGTATGTTGAAAGCCTCAATGACACAGAGTTGGTTTGCATCTGTGAGCCAGAAGTTGGAGAAAAACTCAGTGATGAGGAAGAGAGATCAGTTTCAGGTCTCATAAACTGCCAGGAGGGCAGAGATGAATTTTTGAATTGCTAGGTGGGCAATGAAATGAGATCACTGGAGGATATCATAGACTGTTAGGGGGATAGCAACGGAAATTCATACTGCCAGGTGGGAAATGGTATGAGATTAACAGAGGATCTCATAAACTGCCAGGTGGGCAGAAGTGAACTTTCGAGTTGCCAGGTGGGCAATGGGAAGAGATCAGTAGGAGGTATTGCGTACTACCAGGGGAGAAGTGTTGAAAGTTCAGATTTCCAAGTGGGAAATGAGATGGGATCACTGGATCTTATAGATTGCCAAGTGGGCAGCAGAAAATTCCCAAATTGCTAGGTAGGCAGGGGAAAAGGAGTGAGACTATTTGAAAGTCTCAGGGACTCAGAAGTGAGTTTAGGTCAGCAAGGAGTGCTGATAAGTGAAGATTCATGTGGTTTTGTAGACCATGTGAATGAATATGATGACAAGTTAAAAAATTGCACCATCCAGAAGGAGGATCAGAAGAGCATTCTGATGATTGGGGGAATTTGAGAATTCCTACTAGATAGCCCAATTGAGGCCAGAGCATGTGTTGCAGATGCAGCAACAGAAGAAGGATATCCAGCAAAAAATTTCATGGAAGAAGAAATGGAGTAGGCACTGACGTTTTCCTAAGGAGAAGAAGATGAGCATTCAGCCAAAATGCTCAAAATTTTCAGCTGGGAAGTTGAACAGGAGATGACTGCAACATTGAAGCCTGCAGTAGAAGAGGAAGAAAAAAGCACGAATTTTGTTGATCTGTGTGAAGAATTGGAAGCCCTAGAGCGAAGGGTGATGGTGCAAAGCTTTCACATCCAACAGGCTAAGTTGGAAGAAGGTAGTGGAGCATACCAGCCCTAGGAGAAGTTGGAAGAAGTTGGAAGTATACCAGGAGGAGAAATGGCAGCAGTAGAACTGCCACAGGAAGAAGCTGAGCAACAGTTCAGTGAGGAGACTACAGAGCTAGAGTCTGCAGCAGAGTGGCCACTCAATGCCATAAAGGGAAATAAAGACAACATGGGAGATCAAGCAGATCTGCCCATTGAGAAGAAAGAAGTGCAACATAGAAGACTGCATACAAAGAGCCAACCATGGGAGAAGCTAGATGAGATGATTGAGGAGATCAGGAGGCTGATGTTGAGGTCAACAAAAGAAGCAGTCAGAAAAGGAAAGCTGAGTAGAAGGGAGCCTGCAAGAGCAGCAGGGTAGCAACAATAACAACAACGAAGCAGAGGAGTAGATGCACAGCTCCAAGGGAAAGTTTGGGATCCAGGTGGATTTCAACACTGGAGAAGAGGAGCTCATGATCAGGAGCTCATGATTTTTCCAACTGAGGAGTATGATGCAGGAGCATCGCTCCATGTCAGCAGCGTGCCAGCCAGCCAGCACATCCAACACACATTTAATGGAGAAAGGGAGAGGCACAACCCTCTCAATTTTGAAATTCAAAATTTCAATAAATGTTGTAAATCTTTTAATGCTAGACCATGCCTTTGTACAGGTAGTGGTTGAAGTTTCCTTTAATGGTTGCCGACAGAAATCCCAGGACGTAGTCAAGACTGGGCATCCATTTATGTAATGTAGCCGTAGGAGCCGCTCCATGATAGCGATAGCTCAGAGCCGTTGGTCGAGGATAAGCTCATGGGAGCCCTCATTTTGTAAGGAGGAAGTGAGAGAATAATGGGACTCAAGGTAGAGAGTTAGGAGGAGAGACCAGAGTAGAGACGTCTCGAGAGAGAGCTAAGACTTGTTACAGTCCAGTCTTTGTAAACATTTGTATAGACATATNCAGTTTTTTCCTGCATACTGTGTGTTTGATGTTTACATGTTTTTATGCATTTCACGTTTAAATGCATAATTGGTGAAGCATTTCATAAGTTTCAATTTCTTCCTATCTTGGAGTTTCCAAGTGCAAGGAGTGCACATAGTCCACAAGGTGTGCATTGACAGAGGTGAGACAACCTCAAGAAAGCTCAAGAGGGATAGCATTGAACCTTCATCAGCAGAGGTGCAAGGAGTGCACAGGAAGGAACTTTGTCTCGAATTCAGGGAAGACAGAACTATTGAAGGTTCTAGAGAGATCTGCCAAGAGGGCATTGAGCAAGTGCATAGAGTGCACTAGGGAACTCTATTTTGAGTTGAGAGAGAAGAAGTGTCAAGGAGAGACACCTACAGATTTGTTGAACACTCTGTAGGCTCTGCAAGGTGTGCATCGATCAGAAGAATGCCAGGTGGGCGTAAGGAGTTTTCTTTTCCAGAAAACTTCTCGAATCTGAGTTATTCCAAATCTCAGGAGCACCAGGAGTGTGCGAGGGTGAACTTGTTCTAATTCAATAAGCTCAGAAGAGAAAGCACAAGAAGAATGCACACAGAGAAAACCTTTCGAGGTTTCTAAGTTGACAAAGCTCAGGAGGGGAAGCGTTTCTATAACGCAGATGAGACCCAAAGGAACTGGGCTCGAAAGAGGAAGAGTTGAAGGTCAAGACCTTCAAGACTTAGAAAATCTTCTAATTCAAAAATCCAAGAAAGCTCAGGAGGAAGAGCACAACCATCATTGGATCAACACTGGGAAGAAATATTCAGACCGTTGAATCTACATCCAGGCAGCAGGAGGAGAGCGTGCAAGGAGGTCAGATTTGGACCGTTAGATCTAGCACCAAGCACTGATAGTCGTCGGATCCAAGAGAATGTACGAGGGGTTTAATCCCTAGGAATTCGCACAGAAGGGTAGAACGGACGGTAGAAACTTCATGGGAGAAGTGTCGAGTTGTCATGAGCCATCGAATCCAGAAAAGGTGTGCGAGGTTTAAACATCGTAATAGCAGAAGGAAGAGGACCCATCAAGTCCCAAAAGCCTCAGGACCATCCATTTTGGAGGACAGGTGGTAGAGATATGGATCATTTCATGAGTTCGGGGTTCATGAGTTTGGAGGGTAGACCAAATTCTTGGTTTTGTGAAGTCCCGAGTTGCGAGGAGAAGGGAAGGAGATCCAGGCCGTTGGACCCAAGCCACGGGAGAACCGTTGGATCAGAACCTCTGCGTGGTATTGCGTATCAGGGGTTCAGGGGTTGAAAGAATTTCTTTTCGACTGCAAATTTGTGAAGTGTTGAGCGTCGAGGGCTCGTACAAACACGTGGCACATCCGTTAGGTGGGGAACGCGTGGTTGACATGTGCCGTAACAAAAAATTCCCAGAGAATGGTGGAAGCAGGTGACAGGTGGTGGACACATATCACCTTGGAAGGAGCCAACCCATCGCTGACCTTTTGCGTTTCAGGGTTTCGCAAAGGAGGAGCACGAGGTTTAAACACTCCAACTCGCAAAGGCACGAGTTGTGAGTAGTGTTAAAGGAGTCAACCCATCACTGGCTTATCGTGCTTTGGTATTTCGCAAAGGAGGAGCACGAGGGCTCAACACTCCAACTCGTGAAGTCACGAGTTGCGAGTAGTGCTAGCACTTAGCCCTAGCTGGTGTTTATGTGTGGAAGGTGCTAACAAGGAGGAGCCATACCCGTATCACATCTTGGGTATCGACATTTGGAGAAAGAAGAGTCGAGGGTCTTCGACTCACAAACTCGCGAGATCGTGAGTCATGAAGGGCGCTTGCGCTAAGGCAAGGTTGTGGTTGCATGGAGATGTAAGGCTTGCGTCTGGTGTTAAGTTGCACAGGACAGGTTTTCATGAAGGACCTATGGATTCATTCAAAGGGTTCCAGCAGGAGCTCGAAGATCGATCCAGAGACCAGGAGGTCGCAGAACCCTGCTGAGGTAGGGGGTCTGCATCACCTTGTGTCGATGCATGGTGTCATAGTTTCCTATTGCCTGGACTACGTTCTTGCGTTCCTCGTCAATGGTGTGGTTAAATTGTTGTCATCATCTCCTTATTGCCTAAATACAAAAAAAAAACAATTGCACTTCTGCTTCGCTTAGTCGTAACAATGGGGATGTTACATATGGTATCAGAGTTGATTGTGAAATCCTTTATTTCTATTTTCTCTTTTGTAGTATTTTTTTCACTTTGAAGTTGTGTTCCATAAGGCATCAGTTGACCTTAATCAATACAGTGTAGCAAACTCTATTCCTGACTCATGCTTACATACAACACAAGAAATGTTGGGTGAATTGTTGTTGTCTTAAAGGAGTTCTGCATCTAACCTTTGCAAATAAACAACCTTGGAAAGTGATGAAGTGTCCGCATGGTGGTCTGGTAAAACCTAAATGGAAAGATGGTAAGATGGAAAGGACCACATGTACCTCAAGACAAAGCTAGAAAATTTTCACCTTAACCATCTCATCTTGCAGAAATAAATCAATTATATCAAATGAGTGAAAAGTAGGAGAGGGTATGAAGATAAATCCGTTGGGGATATGGACACTCATTGGCAGTAGAGCAAGGTCTGTGACATCGGGGTGACTCCATCGGGGCTATGGATGCTCACTGTCAGCGGAGAACACCGCAGCAAGTGAATGTTGATAAATAAAAGGCTTGGTGCCAGTGAATGATTTACTTGACTCTTGCCAAAAGAGGGCATGGGTCATGGTTAAAGGGAACGAAGTTGGAATAAAGGTTGAAACCCCACAGGCAAGCCATGATTCACGAACTAGGGAAATTTCAAACGCAAGGATAGAAGAGACTATGATAAAAGAAAAGAAAAAGAAGTTAAATTATTAACCAACTTCTGCATCAACTAAGCCTGGAGAAGGAGCAAAGATTTTTCTTTCGCCCAGTAAGTCGCCATTTGTTGAGCACTCAACACACCCTAAAATCCTTATGAAATTTCATCACTTTTTGGGTACCACTTGCTTTCTTTGTTGTATGCATCGATTTGAATTTGGGAAATGGTTTATCTTATTTTGTTTTCATGAATCTTATCACCTAGTCAAGTTTGTTTGAACTTGTGAAACCTCATGCATAAAAGAGCTTGACATCTGAATTAAGAATCGACAGTGAAAACTGTAACTAACGCGCTCAGGTTCGACATCAGAAAAAATTCAATAAAGTAAAGGAACCACACAATAACAACAGTCGTCGAGCGTTGATCCTCATCAACATTGGCATAAAGCGGTTTTGGCTTGTGTAAATTTATTCGCACAAAGTTTCAGGAAGATAGTCGATCCCCTTCGGCATCGAAAAAATACGGGAAGGATAGACATTAATGAAGGATGCAAAGAAATTTCCGATAGCTGATGACCGATGTGCTTTATCGGGGTCGGGGAAAGATAGAAAAATTAAAACGATTGTTTTTTCCACGACAAGCATATTGTTGATCCCCGACACGTTTTCGGCATTAGGACTTTTTCGAGAGAGTCGATCCAAGAGCACTTGGGTAGGTTTATAGCCAATTGTTGATCCTTGATACTTTTCTGCGTCAACAAGATAGGATTGGGTTTCAGAATCTATAGCTTAAATAAAGTCTCGATTTTGATTAACATGAGAAAATGAAGTCACCAGTCTCGAATGCTACGTGTCCTTACCATGTAAGGGGGTCATACAACCTAGTTTTGTCCCTAGCCATTTTTAGGTTCCCTGGGTCTTAGTCATGCCTCCTAGACAACTTTTCCATGTCATCTCTATATGACAAGATCGATCGGCGTCAGAGATTTTGCAAGAAGATATCAACGAAAGCGTTTGAAGCACAATCCCGACCCCTGATCCACCAACTAAACTAGAAAAACTATGGGATGTTTGAGGCATAAGATACAATCGAATTTGGACATTTAATAGACAATTTAATGCCCAATCCTACATTTGTTGCTACCTCATGTGTCGATTAGAAAAAAACAATTTAAAATCATTGATAGACCACATTAATAGTCGCGCCCGCGCCGTTAACCCACAATGAATTTAAGTTTAAACATCTTTGAATATCTGGCGGTAGATTTAATGAAATTGCACTCATAACCCGAATTGAATGGCTGATGTGACAAGGTAAGTTCATTCCTATTTAAACCTCTAAAATGGTTTTGAATGAATTCATTCTATGCACAATTTGAACTCCAGAGCATCTAAAGGAACAAAACGAACATCTCGAGACTGTACTAACCCTATGATTAACAAAAAAGGTTTAACAAGTTGCAGAGGTATTTATTCAAGTTTGTCAATTCATTGGTCATAATATATGCATCCAGTTTTCTTGCGCAATCTATAAAATATGTTATAGTTGTAGGTAAGATGTCACTGATAAAGCCAACCACCAGATTCTCGCTGAGGACACCCAAAATAAAATAATATGAAACAAGAAAAGGTTCCTCTCTAGGGACCCCGAGGTAGTTGGATTATGCTCCCAAGGAGGAGCTCGTCATTAAAACATCAACAAAGAAAGCTTTTATCCAGGCTCCGGCCTTCGGTGATACAAAAGAAAGCACTGGATCCAAAGTAATGCTCCCATAGTGGGGGGATCTCTTTAACAGGATTAGCCGAGAAGAATACCCAGAGTACATCCCACACAACGACCCGAACATGAGGGTTCTCGATGACCAGGTGTTCTCGAACATTCGATGGTCGTATTTACACATGGTGGCAAGAAAAACCCTGATTTTACCTTGCATAGAGGTTCTGAAATGGATCATTGACCATACATATGGGCATAAGTGCTTGATAAATGATGAGAATGACAGATGTGTCATATTTTTCCTCCCAACAGAAGTCCATAAATACTACAAGCTCAGGGACCCAAAGGAGTGTCTCAACACAGAATTTGTGGTGAAGTTCTATGAATTCCATGACACCAACCAGTTGATGGCCTCATGGTGGAAGGAAGACACAAAGTTCACTAACCAGAGCAATGGCTAGTATGGGACGATTAACTTGAGAGAGCCATACATCTATCTGATGGCTCTCATCTGTCGGCTATATGGATAAAAGGATTGTTGCAAGTTTTCGGAAGCATGGATGTCATTGGCATACACAATGTCGATATTCGAGAGCAACTTCAACTGGGGAGTGATAATATCAAGACAATTAAGAATTTGTGTACAACAGGCTCAGACACTGAAAGAAGAGGAGGCACCCACTTTCTACATGGCCTCATACCTGCTCGATGTCATGTGCGCAAGGAATGTATTTGCTGGCATGAATTTAAGCTGGCATGTTACAGAGCTCCTGGTCCACATCTACTCAACATACTATGGGAAAATAGGTACAAGAAATATTACACACTCATATGCGATGAATTCATCACCCATATTCATTTTATTATTCTCAAGAAGGAATGCCCAAGATTATCTGCAATAGCCAAGAAAATGGTAGCAAAGGTAGGCCATTCATATTTAGACGAACAATCGACTTACATCAGGGTTTTCGGGGCCACCGGATCACCACATATCATACCTTCTCATGTCCCAGATTGTCTCATTGTGGGAGAAATATCCTATCAGACTATCCTCACTACTACATATGGGTGGATTATTCCACGAAATTTTTCCATGTTTCCATTATTTTCATTTTTTTTTAAATTGGGTAGGATTTTCATCGTTATTTCCATGAAAGTTCGTCTCTATAGCGACGATTATTGCATACCTCAAAAAACATCTGCTAACACACATGGCTTGCAACGACTAGTTGACTTTTTGCAGGTCAACTCAGGTATCTCCATCGCTATATCGACGATAGTCAATCTATATATACCTAACTTTAAGAGATTTTGCGACACATTTTCTCTAGTTGAGACACTGTTCGTGGATTTTTTTGAGCTGTTTATTTTTTCCGTCACCCATTGGTTGAAAAAATCCAATTCTTGAACTTGCAAGGTTAATATGTTTTTTTATTTATGTACTCATTTAACTTGTAAATTTTTGTTCAAATGAAATTTCATGTAGTTTGTTTTTTCCTTGATAATATATTATATGTGCAGTGTTATCACCATATAATTTTCAAACGGCATCCAAGAGTTGGAATTTTAGAGAAAAGGTTATGTCACTAAATAGGTATGATATTTTAAAGGAACGAGCTATATCTGATGATGGATGGACAAATATGGTGAAAGCGTAAAGGGTAACCCTCAGTGAATCGTCGATCTTGAAAGCGGACTGGATCAACGGCTAAGGCACATATCAGAGATCGAAATAGCGCGACGATTAAGAAATCGAGGGAAGGTCAGGGAAAACCGTCATGGTTTTATCGACGAACACGTGGCGCCCTCAGAGGGACATCGAGGAAAAAAGAAGTTTGAATTAAACCACTTTCTCCAACCCCTGATGCCACCGTCCCTGGGTGCATGTGGACCGTAGATATTAAGCAGTTTGGATCGACGACTGAGGATCATATCGACGATTGAAGTAACATGAAGATAAATGAAACGAGGGCGGGTCGGGAAAAACCATTATGGTTTAAATCGTGGACACATCGCATCCTCAGAGGGACATCGAGGTGAAAAGAGGTTCTCTTAAAATCGTTTTCTCCAACCCTCGATGTGAATGGATACCTATAAAAGGAAGACCCCTCGACATTATTTTTTCATAAATTGGAGCATTCGAGGTTCGAAAATTTGGCGCAGAGCATCTATTTGAAGCTCAAGCTCAGAAATTGAACTAGGTTCTCACTTATTTCACCGCTCACCAGGTATTTTCACCATGGCTTCTAATCCTATTGTCTTATCCATAAATGATCCAGACATCTCTTCCAAAGAAGAATCCCTAATTGATAGAGACTCTGACATTTTCGACACAAAGATAATAGTCTCGCCCATTTCTATTTCCAAATCAAATTTGTTGGACAATGTAGGAACCTGCCTACCTTTCCTTGAAGTGGCTCAATCTTCCATCACCCCTTACATCGTAGAAGTAGTCTTTCCTTTCCCTGAATTTTTAAGTTGGTGTGCAGAACAATATTCTAAGGAAGAAAGAGTTATTCTGAATAAATTAGGGTCTGAAGTTTTATGTGAAATAGATGGTCCATCGCTCTGGCACACCCTCAGTCTACCCGAGTCTTCATCCATGGTGTCATAGCCCTTCAAGGAAGATAAAATGATCACAATTTATAGAGAATGCCCACCAGAAGTAAAAACCCGGTTTCTGCAAACCATTGTCAAGCCCGAGTACCATTCAGAGAATCTGTCATTTCCTGCGAGCATAAGCATCATGATCATGGAAGTCCAGTGGGCTTGTTCCCTATTAAGTCAAATTTTAGGATTGGACAATGAAACGTTTGTGGTAGAAGTCATGTTAGGTTTCCTGTTGACTTTCTTTATGTTAGAGTTTGGTTAGTCAGTCAGTGTCAGTTTTGAAAAATTCATTGTTGACAATATGCATCAGCAGTTGGTGAATTTCAATTCATTAAGACATTTCAAATATTACACCCATTTGTTGAGGATGTTCCTGGAATCTAACAAAACTGAATTTCCCAAGACTGCATTCATTTCAACTGAATGCAAAAGGATTACCATGCTTATATTCATAAATAAGATTATGTCCAGGGTGTATAGTCTTATCTCCAGTTTAGACTTGCCAAGGGTCCTAGAAGAAATGAAAAGTTGTTTACAACCAAATCCAGAGAGTAAGATAGGTGACTGGATGTTTTTCATACAGTCCACGACGATTTGGGTATATGGCTACCAGGAAGGACCTCATTTTTTACCAGTTTTTCTAACCCCCAAAATATTTGCTTTGGAGTTCATAAGACAGAGGATCATCTCAGAAAATGAGCACTTTTTGAAAGAACACGAGGCTTCTAATCTAAAATTTTCTTTCATAGTAGGTCCCTTTGTGGTGAATAACAAGTCTTGTTTGCCTCAGATTCAATTCAAACTCAATGAATTTGGGTTCACGCAGTTGCAAGGAAGAAAATATGACCTGCACCAGATCATTTCAAAGAGGTGATTGGAAAGACGACAAGGTCCCTATGAACACGAGCATGTCGAAGGATTCGATAAGTTGGCCAATCTAGAAACCTGTGTAGATATGGAGGTCACTATGTAGCATGATATAACAAAATAAACGGAACCAGATTCCCAGTAGATCCCAGCACAAAAACCTTCTCCTAGATTGATTGTCAAAGCTCCTAAATTGAGTGTCTACAATAAGAGGAACAGTTCAGAGGCCCTAGGTGATAGTAGCCAACAATATACTCTCAAGAAAATGAAAATCACATCACCCTCTCAAGTGGTCGACCTAGAAGGAGAAGAGACCAAAGGAAAAACATGCATGGAGATGGTGGAAGATGCAACCAAGGATGAAGGAGTAGGTACAAGAGACAGATCGCGAACTAAAAACAACACAAAGGTTTTTAGCAATAGGAAACACATATTCATCCAGACACCTAGGGATGTTTATCAGTCCAAGGAAGATTTAATGAACCAGTACATTGTGAAGGGAAGTATGGCCAACAGTGAAATAAGAGACCTTTTGCTCGAAGTGGAAAAGACTTCCCAGTCTAAAGCCTCCTTACTCTCAGTCAGAGATGTGGAAAAGAAAACATTTAACATAGCAGTGGTTGATGATGATAAAGTATTTGCGATCAAAATTCACTATGAAAATATTGGCACCCCTGACAAAGTAAAGTTTCACAAAAATGTCAATGATATGCTATATTCTAATTATCTGAGTTTAAGTTTGAGGGTTGCAAGATTGACGACACATGAAATCAAACTAGATGGACAATTAAAACAATAAAAGGCATCCAACAAAGCCTGAGTGACACAAGTCAAAAGACTATAGTCTGAAGGCCCTCAAGGGGTGAAAACTTCTCTGGATGAAAAGGATATGATGATCCTAAGATTAAAGAAAAGGTTGAAGATGTCGCCGACTGACCATCCACAAACAACATAATTGACTGCCTTGGAACAGGAAAAAGAAACATTCAGACAAGAGGCACTCAATTACAAAGCTAAAGTGATGCAGTTGGAGAAAGATTAAGAGAATTGGTCACTAGCATAGGCAATGAAATCATATGTCGATGTCATAGTACCTACTAATACAGAGGTTGGATCTAGCACTGAAGGTTTGGTTCAAGCCATGTCCCAAGTGAGCATCAAAACAGGTGAGATCAAAGGTCTCAACAATGTTATAGAAAATTTGAAACAAGAGATGAAAGTGAAAGATGAGAAGATGGCTCAACTTCACATAGATAATCAAGATTTGCAAGAGAGGGTGAGCAAGCTGAAAACCAGGTTAAAGGGAAAAACATTGTTGCAGGGAGTCAAACATGTCATATGGTATGTTATTGTTGCATAAGTTGTTAAATTCAAGGTTTATATAAAGTTTATAAATGACAAAGACAGTGTGGCTGCTACAACTCAGAGAAGGTGTGTTGTTGTTAATGAAGTATTAGCCAAGAAACCCTCAGAATGGGCCCAAAATGCTATTGACTTGCTAAATTTTGTGCTGAGTGTCAACCTTCAAACTATCGGGGTAAAAGACAGGACTGCATTGATCATTTTAGCTAGGAAAATCATCACAAAACATAACC
Organism: Picea sitchensis; assembly: GCA_010110895.2. Classification (NCBI taxonomy): domain Eukaryota; kingdom Viridiplantae; phylum Streptophyta; class Pinopsida; order Pinales; family Pinaceae; genus Picea; species Picea sitchensis. Next base: position 47,582 of record SNQJ01S0010233.1, on the reverse strand, counting down.
TGCTCAGATCGGTCCAAAACAAAGCTTTGCAGATGGAGCACAACATACAAGAGTTTAAATGTGCATTTGAACAATTGTTTATCAAAGGTCTCCCATCATTTTGGAATGGCAGAGGTTCATTATACAATCATGAATATTACAATACTCTCCTCATGCAATGTAGAATAGACCATTCTAAATTTGAAGCTATAGAAGAAAGTCTGAAAGGCCCAAGTTTGGTAGAATAATTGGCTACGGACTTCAAAATTTTGAATAAGTTCAAGATAGTGAAAGTCAGCATACCGACTATGTCCTATGCTACCTGCATTCACTTGGAGATTTTGATTAAGGATATGATGGATTGTGGAATCCCCTCTGATTCGCAATGGAAGGAAATCATGCGGCTGGGTAAGACAAAGTGCAATATCGTTGGAGCCAGCCAGTGATCCCCAAATGTCATCATATTTGCAGATCAAATAGAAGAACAAAGAGAAACAGTTGTCATAAAATAATCGGAACAGACAGATAAATTTCCATAATTTTGGAAGCATTTTATTTTATCAATCATTGTAAATCGTTTTTCATACCGAAACTGTCAGTCGAAACTATTTTGGAAACTGGAATGCTTCAGTTTCATTTATTTTGATCAAATTGTATAAGTATTGGGTTACTTCAATAAACTAATGTTGGCAGAAGTGCAAGAGCACCTTTTGGTTGTATCAAACTCTATTTGTAAATTTTCTGAATCTGAATTGAATATAAATGAGGAAGATTTTGAAGTCTTTATGTTTCTTTCCTTTCATCGTATGTATTTCCTGTGACCTATTACTTCATTTACATTTTCTTCCATTTAAATTGGAGAGCTAAAGGCCCAGAATGCATCCTGTGATGCTCTTGGCTTAAGCAATTTAAACTGTGTGATTGTCTTCTTAACCTATACAAAATTTATTTCAGTAATGCTCTAATGCAGTTATTTGTTTTATTTATCTTCCTACACTCTATTTAAATTTAAGAATAACTTAGATTCATCACCTCATTTAGCCTTTGTCCTCTGGAGAGTTCTATCAGTCAATGCATGGTTTTCATTCATTTTCAGAATTTTGACTCCATAGCCCTGAGTGTTCCTCCCCTTCCTTGCCAACAATTTATTTAAAAACCCCAAAACAAACCAAATCTAGCCACCAATTTCCAACAAAATATCAAGTGACACGAGAGAGCCCTCTCTGAGTTGAGCAGGCTAGTGCCTCAGCTCTAAAGTTGGTTGAAATAATTACCTATGTCGTTTATCTATTCAGTCGGACAAAATTTACAGAGTGCTAACATGCAGTACCATATTTCAAAATATTTATGTCATTGGTTTTTGGATCTAGTTAGTATATTCTACAGAAATTCATGTGAAATGTTAAGAAAAATATTTTTCGAAGAAGTATTTTAAGAAGAGGGAAAATTACTCCTTCAATAAGTCAATTCAAACATTAAAAATAGATGTCATTATATTCAATCTAGATTATTTTGAGCCTACAATTTCTTATGTAAATTTAATCCTTATTACAAAACCACCAACTCATAACAACTTTACCGATTAGACTAATGTTTGAAATAGAAAGTGGAAAAAAAATCCTCTTAGGGATAATCCTATCTCTTAGCGACCTTGTTAGCTCTCTAACTTTTCTGTTTCTATGATGTTGTGCCCATAAATATTAATGCCATATTTTTAATCTAGTATTAGGTTAGGTTAGTCATATAACATTGTATTCTTATGTGATGTTGTTTCTCTCAATTTTTTATAATCACACACAATTCTAGATGTAGTGATTAACTCTAGTTTGTAGTTGATGTAACTTTTTTATAAACTATTAATAAGGACTAGCTAAAATATAAAAAAATTATGATGAAATCTACGATAACATGATGAAATCTACTAGTTAGATAATGAAAAATGAGAACATGCCAAAGTGTCTTAGAAAATAAAATTGTGATCACTGTAAGTAGCATAAAATTGTGACCATTCTATGTAGCTGCAAATCAACACGTCATAATTTAAACCAACCAAACCCAATTGTGGATGAAAAGTGGATGACATTCTTTTTTTAGTGGTG
>SNQJ01S0010233.1:18607-43533 GCA_010110895.2 Picea sitchensis | reverse complement strand
TGGTATATTGTTACTTTCTTTTGTGATTTAATATTATATATATTTATTGAAAATATCATGCATTATTTTAAATTGTAACTCTAATTCGCTACATTAATTCATATATCTTGTAGGTCTTCAAACAAAGGGTAAATTTGCATGCCAAGTTTGTGGTCCCAGGATAAAATCACGTCGTTCAAGGAGTTTAGGAAAGGAAGTGTTTGCTGAGTATAGGCATTTTCTGCCTAACAACCATAGTTATCGAACTACAGACAAAGAAAAATTCAATGGTAAAGAAGAGAATGGAAAAAAAACACGAAGAATGACACCTCTCCTATCGAAGTTGGAATATATTAGAAATCGTCAAGGTATGCAAATTATTTATGTATGACATATTATATAAATATTTGGTTAATTTCATTAGTATTAATTTCATTTTCTTTGATTAATTAGTGTTAATTTCAATTTGTTGATGTTTCATGAATGTCGTTATGGCAAAAATGGGCTTCCACGAGGAATGAAAAGTTACCCGATGCAATTTAGTAGGTTGTCATACTACGAGCACCTACAAATAGTTCATCTGTTTGATACAATGCATATCGGGAAGAACATAACATAATTGTTATGGCGAATACTAGATGGAAGGACTTAAAAAAAGAGAATTGGAAAGATTTGTTGTGACGTCCATGAAGCTAATCATGCATTGCAAAGTGTTATTATTAATTATAATGGTGATGGTCGTGAACAAAATACTAGTCTTCCTTGGTTATTGACAGAGCAACAGAGAAATATTGTAAAAGAGGTCATTCGAAAAATTAGGTTTCTGACGGGGTTTTTGTTGAACATACAAAATATCTTAATGAAAAAAGGTGATTTTGGAGGGGTTAAAACACATGACTGACATACATTCATTAAGGTAATTAGTAGGTTATAATATATTTCCCTATTGGTATGCATGTTTTGGAAACAAATAATAATTATTTGTTTTTTGTTACAATATGTTCTACCTTTATCTCTCCCACACGACTTTGACAACAACATAAAACAAATTATTTATGTACTTGGAAAATACATGAGGTAAGTAATGTTTTATAAGGAAAATGTACTTCTTATGTGATTTGTAGCAGAACATATTGACATATTATGTTTTATTTGCAAATTTATGTATGCCTTGATATTATTTTATTGCATCGACATTTGTAGGTGGCTATCATCAAAACAAATCCATAAAGAAGATATAAGGTATTGGAAGAGAGAAATTCCCCGACTAATGTGTCAAATGCAACAATATCTAGATAAGTGTAATTAATCATGCATTATGTTGAACCAATTAGGTAAGTACCAGGTTAAATATATGAACGTATATATTGAGCCTCTTATCGATGAGTTTTTGAAGTTATGGGTTGGCGTCACTATGTACGACATCTCTAGACCAATAGGGAAAAAACAATTTCAATTCAATGGAATACTATCATGGACAATTCATGATGCTCCTGGGTTAACACATTTTTGTGGTATATTGTTACTTTCTTTTGTGATTTAATATTATATATATTTATTGAAAATATGATGCATTATTTTAAATTGTAACTCTAATTCGCTACATTAATTCATATATCTTGTTACAATTTATTAGGGGTTCCTCTCTTATTTTTCCTCAGGATTTTTTGTCCTAAAGATGGATCCTATTGTGGATCCGAAACGTCGACAAGCTCTCAAAAGCACTGTGGTTCTTCTGACATTTTCTGAACAAATCTATCACCACAGAAACCTAAATGATCTACCTCCAACATTTTTCAATGCACAAGAACACTCTTACCTACCTCATACGCGAAGTTGAGGAAGTTGAATTATGTGGACCGGTACACCTGAAAGGTCAGTGTGGATGGTGGAGAGGCAATTGAAGTCATTGAAGACTTTTGTTAGACAAAGTGAACGTCTAGAGGGTTCTATGGTTGAGGGATATATGGTATAATCAATGCATGGTGTATATTAGTCAATGTCTACCTAAATTAGCAGAAAATATGAATGTGCCTAGCATTTGGCATATCGACTCCATCAACAAATTTGAAGAGTCCCTATTGGGGAAAGCTAAAATGAGAGTTGAAAGGTAATTATTAGATGTTGGCGTGGGTTAATATATTACACATTATTTTTCTAATTTTTTATTTTATCATACTAATTTTTACATTTTTTATTCATATTGAACTATATTAAACTATTCTTTTTATTAACAATAGATAATTAATGATATTAAATTCTTATTTTATCATATAGTTGCTCTAGAGTGGGATTCTTTACATTTATACATTTACCAAACAACCTTGATTGGATGGGCATTGGATAGAATATACTAAAATGTAGATGAGTTACATCATGGGAAGGGGTGAGTAAGATGATTAAAACAACGCGTCATCATCGAGATCAATTTCTTGATCTTCGTCGACTAGGAAATTTATTTAGCCTTTGGTTTAAAAAAAACGAGTAAATTTGTTTACACCCACATTTTCCTAGTTATTTCCCAAATTTTCAATGTGTTGGTTTGTTTAATTTTTTGAAATATATGTTTACTAAGTCCTATATGAGGTTTATTAATTGGAAATGTATTTTTACTTGTTGTCCATATTTAGGTTGAAACATCACAAGGCTATGGTGTAATGGTCATAAATTTAAACATCAAGATTTTGGATGATAAGATGAAACCCTAGGATTGTGGGATAACTGCAATGCTTAAGGTCACCAACATTTCCTAAGGACAAAAATCACGAGAAGAAATTGAGAATAAATTTATATGAGACATTTGGATGATATAATTGATTGTGATTTTGATTCCTTTAAAATAGTTGTGTTTGAGGTGAAATGGAGTGCAGAATTTCTGGATGCATGAGCATTGATCACGAAAAGAAATGTTATTAGTACATGATAATGGATTTACCATGGTTGATACAAGGGCATTTGGTGGGTACATAGCCTTATGTTAACTTCCAAAATCAATGTGGTAAGTATTTTCTCGGAAGGTACACGGTAAAAGCCCGAGTTGGTCATCACGTTGTTAGATAGAATCAAGGAAGACCAATAAAGTACAATCATGTATCCAAGGATGAATATAATAACGATGAAGAAGATCACGATTATCTCAGAGATCAGGCGAGGTGGTGCGTGGTTGATGTGTCGATTGAAGAAGTTGAAGAAGTTGATCATCCAAATATAGGAGACATCTAGATCTCATTGGCGATGTCGATAACTATATTAGTGAAAATGGCAGTTGATGATGATGTTGATATGAATGAGCCTTTCACCAATATCGATTTTGAACGGATCATGATATATATGTTGAGTTGGATGAAAGAAAGAAGATGACTTATATTTAATTGTTGAAAAAAAAGAGGTATGTGTTTATATCTTTATATGATCTTTCTATATTTTTATTTTGTATAATAGGTATATGTTACATGTTCTTTATAATTCAAATTAGGTATGAGGAAATTGAGATGGATGTGAAGGGCGGAGGGCATAATCGAGCTTCCACTAATGGTTGACCCTATTTAGAAGAGGAGCCAAGATTATTCTTTCGAGACCTAGAGGAGCTTCTGTGACCGCCCCTAATCATACCAATATTAGCGATGTAGGTATGTCATCCTGAAGTTACATTTTTATGTTATATTTTTGTATAAGCCAATGAATGAAAACCATAATTTAAATTTCTATCGTGTTTGAATAAAATATGGTCAATCCCAATATTTTGTCAAAAGCGCCTGAGTTGAAAAACCTATTCGAGTGAGGCATTAATTGACCGTATAAGCCATTGTTCTGAAATGGCCAGTGGATGCAGAGGTTCTTAGGTTTCATTGAAAATATAAAAGCACCCTTTATGAGCATTTTCAATGCAAAATCAGTCAAGTGAGAAGATTTTAATTGCAAATAATCAGTTTAGAATTTTGAAAACATCTCATGCTTGATGTGGGTATGTCATCTAAGGGGATTAAGTACTTTTTTTATGTTTTATATTTTGTATAAGCGATGTAATGACCATAATTTAAATTTTTATTAGGTGTTTTGAAAAATATGATCAATCTTTTGTCAAGCAACAAGCTATTGCAAAACACATCCAAAACAATTGATTAAATATAAACCATTAATTACGGTAATGGCCGGCATTAGGTCTTGGTTCTTGGATGTAGTGAAAAATATAAAAAGCACAATTTATGAGCATTTTCAATGAAAATCCGTTGAAATTGCAGATTTTAATTGTAGAAATTGGATTTAGCAATTTCGAAAACATCTAATACCAATGATGTGGGTATGTCATCCTGAGATTTGTTTTTGTATGAAAGCCAATGAATGACAACCATAATTTAAATTTTTGTGGTTTTTGAATAAAATATGATCAATTCCAATCTTTTGTCAAAGAAACATGTTGTTGCAAAATATGTCCAGAACAAGGCATTAATTCAACAATATAAGAAATTGTTCTGGTAATGAATGACATGGATGCCGGGTTCTTAGTTTTCATTTAAAAATATAACAAAAACACCCTTTATGAGCATTTTTAATGCAAATCCATCGAAATTGCAAATCTTAATTGCAATCAGTTGTAATTTCAAGCATCATACCAATAATGTGAGTATGTCGTAAAGGGATTTCATGTGACAAATAAATATTTGTCAGATTTTTGTCTAAAATTGTCCGTTATGCCTCTCATTTCCATGGTATTTCTAGGTCAAATGTGAAACAATATCTACATGAAATTGTTGGGTTTTCTTTGCATTGAAACAATATGCCTCTCCTTTTTCTATATTGACTACACTTCTTTTTGACTTGAATTTGCAGTTTTAAATTTGTGTTATTGAAATATTTTATTGTTTTGCTTTGAAGACTTATAATGGATGATACTAAGTCTTCGATGGGGATCCTTCTTGATTCGAGTTCAAGTAGTTTCTTCCACCTCTTGCATAGGATTTGAAATCTCGTATAGTATTCATTCTCTGTGATACAAGATTCCATTCTCGTGGATAGTATCGCTTAACATAGGCATGTAATAAAGAATATTCTTCAAACCACCACCTTTTCCTCTCCTTCATCTAGCCATTTCATGGGGTTATTCATCCTAATCAACTAAAATTATCATTCAGAAGATGACATGGATAGGCGTTTGTGTTCTTGTGATGATATGGGAGGGTTTCTGAACTCAAACTTCCTCTAGTTCAATGGTAATCTTGATTTTCTTGAAAATGGCAACTGATTTTTCTTATGGAGCTTCATTCTCATATGTAATCTAGTTCCTTGATGCCACGATGAACAACAATAACACGTAGGATTGTGTGAAATTCTTTCAAAATGTTTCTATATCTGCTTGAAATTTGACATGGATGGTGTGCATGCCTTAACGATATGGAAGGGTTTCTAGACTCAAATACATATTACTAGATGCGGAAACATGTGTATTGTTAATGAATTTTAAAAGGAACAATGAATAGACATTGTACTAGGTCTAGACATGGCAATGGTATTTTGTGAATGAGACCCAACAGTGAAATTTTTTGAAGCTGTTACGTATGCGAACCCATGGATAAACTATTCACATGCCTTAATGATATGGGAGGTTTTGGACTCAAAGAGTGAGCTCACACCCACTTTCCATCATCAATTCATCATGTAAACCATAAACCTAATTTTCTTTCAAAGTAAACAAATTGGTTGGCTTCAGGTTTAAGTTTTCATGAGTATTTCTTCATTTTCTTTCAAAGTTCTACATTGTATACAATGTATGTGTGTCACTGTTGTGATGAAAAATCCTCTTTTCATTCATTGTTTGATCAACATCATAAAATGGCTGAGTGTATGTGTCCCTAAAGAAATTTCTATGATCTTGTACCTTGTTTTTTGACCTTAGAGCATTCCTTGGACAACCATGAGAACCTACTACATGTTACAAATGCATTTTAGAAATGTCCATTGTTATATCTCGAAAGAAATGTTATTGAGCATGATAATGGATTTACCATGGATTTGAACTGGGTACAGAGCCTTATGTTCTTCAAGTCAATGTGAGCAAGTATTTTCAGTGCACAGTAAAGCGGGTTGGTCCTCGTTGTTAGATATGATCCAAAGGAAGACCAATAAAGTACAATCATGTATCAGGATGAAAGATAATAAAGAAGAGGAAGAAGATCATGATTATCACGAGATCAGGCGGTGAATTAGGTAGTCGATGTGTCGAGACGAAGAAGTTGAAGAAGTTGATCATCAAAATGTATGAGACGATGATCTGTTAGCGATAACCGATAAATATATTAGTGAAAATGACATTGATGATGATGTTGATATGGATGATCCTTTCTGTATATCGATTGAACCGGATCATGATATAGATGTTGAGTTGGATCAGAAGAAAGAAGATGACTTATATTTAATTGTTGAAAAGAAAGAGGTATGTGTTTATATCTTTTATGGTCTTTCTATGTTTTATTTTGTATAATAGAGTATATGTTACATGTTCTTTATAATTTAAAATTAGGTATGAGGAAATTGAGATGGATGTGAAGGGCTGGGAGGGCATAATCAAAGCTTCCACCTTGCGTGGTTGACCCTATTTAGTAGAGAATGAATTATTCTTGAAACCTAGAGGACTCGCGACTTAGCCCTAATCATACTGTGGCGATGTGGTATATCATCCCTGAGAGTTTACATTTTATGTTTTATATTTTTGTATAAGCCAATGAATGAAAACCATAATTTAAATTTCTATCGTGTTTGAATAAAATATGGTCAATCCCAATATTTTGTCAAAGAAACACACTGTTGAAAAACCTGTCCAGAACAAGGAATTAATTCAACAATATAAGCCATTGTTCTAGTAATGGCCGACGTGGATGCCAGGTTCTTAGGTTTCATTGAAAAATATAAAAAGGCACCATTTATGGGCATTTTCAATGCAAATCCGTCAAAATTGTAGATTTTAATTGCAGAAATTGGATTTAGAAATTTTGAAAACATCTCATACCAAAGATGTAGGTATATAAATCACATAATTAATTACTTTTTTATGTTTATATTTTTTGTATAAGCCAATGAATGAAAACCATAATTTAAATTTTTATTAGGTGTTTGAAAAAAGTATGATCAATCTTTTGTCAAAGCAACACGCTATTGAAAAACTTGTCCAGAACAAGGCATTAATTTGATAATATAAGCCATTGTTCTAGTAATGACAGACGTGGATGCCGGTTCTTAGGATCTCATTGAAAAATATAAAAAAAAAAAACACCCTTTATGAACATTTTCAATGAAAATCCGTCGAAATTGCAGATTTTAATTGTAGAAATTGGATTTAACAATTTCAAAAACATCTCATACCGACAATAATAGGTATGCCATCCTAGGGATTTACATTTTTATAAGCCGATGAATGACAACCATAATTTAAATTTTTGTTGTGTTTGAATAAAATATGATCAATCCCAATCTTTGTCAAAGAAACATGTTGTTGCAAAACATGTCTAGAACAAGGCATTAATTCAACAATATAAGCCATTGTTACGTGATGAACGACATGAATCTGGGTTCTTGGATTTTCATTTAAAAATATAACAAAAACACCCTTTATGAGCATTTTCAATGCAAATCCATCAATTACCAAATTTTAATTGCAGAAGTCGGATTTAGCAATTTTGAAAACATCTCATACCAATAATGTAGGTATGTCATCCAAGGGATTTCATGCAACAAAAAAATATCTGTCATATTTCCATCTAGGTGATAAAGTTATCCCTCTCATTTCCATGGGATTTCCGTCCAAATATGAAACAATATCTACATCAAAAAATGTTGGTTTCTTTGCGTTGAAACAATATGCCTCTCCCTTTTTCTATATTCAACTACACTTCTTTTGACTTGAATTTGCGGTTTAAATTTATTGTTATTGAAATATTTTATTGTTTTTGCCTGAAGACTTATAATGAGATGCTACTTGTCTTATGATAAGGATCCCTTCTTGATTCAGAGCTCAAGTAGTTCTTCCACCCCTCTCTGCATAGGATTTCAAATCTCTGTACATGGCTCTATTCATTCTCTGTGATACAAGATTCCATTCTTGTGGCCAAAATCGCTTAACCTAGGTATGTAACAAATAATATTCTTCAAACCACCACCTTTTCCTCTCCTTCATCTGGCCATTTCATGGGGTTCTTCATCCTAATCAACTAAAATTATCATCTGAAGATGAATGAATGAAGTTTGTGTGCCTTAATGATATGGGAGGTTTCTAGACTCAAACTTCACTCTAGTTCAACAATAATATTTATTTTCCTTGACAATATGTAGCTTGATTTTTCATATGGGGCTTCATTCTCATATGTAATCTAGTTCAACGGTAACCTGATGAACTTGATGACACGTGAATGGAATAATGTTGAAATTCTTTCAAAATATTCTATATGCCTTGAAATTTGACATGGATAGTTATTAGCATGTAACACTATGGAAGGGTTTCTGGAGCTCAAATATATATTACTAGATGAACATGTGTGTCAATGAATTTTAAAGACAATGAGCAGACCATTGTACTGATCTGAACATGAACAATGGTGACTGTGAATGGGGCCAACATTGAAAATTTTTGAAATTTTTACGTATGCTGCTAATTTACATGGATAGACTATTCACATGAATTAATATGGGAGGGTTTACGGACTCAAATTGACTCACCACCCACTTTTTCCATCATCAATTCATCATGTAGCCATAAACCCTATTTTCTTTCAAAGTACACAAATTGGTTGTATGAGTTTTAGAAGTTTTCATGAGTGATTTCTTCATTTTTCTTTCAGAGTTTTACATTGTATATACAATGTATGTGTCATATTTGTGATGAAAATCCCTCTTTTAGTTCATTATTTGTGATCAACACTATAAAAATGGTTGTGATGAATGGCCCATGTGTCCCCAAGGAATTTCTATGATCGCCCGTACCTTGTTGTTTTGACCCTAGAGCATTCCAGACCTTCATAGGAAACCATACTTCATAATTACAAATGCATTTAGAAATGTCCATTGTTATATCTCGAAATAAATGTTATTGAGCATGATAATGGATTTACCATGGTTGATACAGGGCATTTGGCGATTCTGAGCCTTATGTTCTTCAAGTCAGTAATGAGCAGTATTTTTCTCAGAGGTACTGGTAAAAGCGGGTTGGTCATCACGTTGTTAGATATGATCCAGAGGAAGACCAATAAAGTACAATCATAATGTCAGAGGGTGAATATAATACGAAGGAAGAAGATCATGATTATCTTGAGATCGAAGCGGTGGTCATAGTCGATGTGTCGGTGAAGTTGAAAAGTTGATCATCCAAATCTTGGAGACATCGATCTCGCTGGCCGTCGATAACTATATTAGTGAAAATAGCGTTGATGATGATGTTGATGAATGAGCCTTTCACCAATATTGATTACGAACCAGATCCTGATACAGATGTTGAGTTATGAAGAAGAAGATGACTTATATTTAATTGTTGAAAAGAAGAGGTATGTGTTTTATATCTTTTATATGATCTTTCTATGTTTTTATTTTGTATAATAGAGTATATGTTACATGTTCTTTATAATTTAAAATTAGGTATGAAATTGAGGACGGAGATGGATGTGGAAAGAGGCGGGAGGCATAATCAGAGCTCACCTTCCGTGGTTGACCCTATTTGTAGAGAATGGGTATTCTCGAACCACAGAAAGCCAGTCTATGACTTACTAATCATACTAGCGATGTAGGTATGTCATCCCAAAGGGATTTACATTTTTATGCTTATATTTTTGTATAAGCCAATGAATGAAAACCATAATTTAAATTTCTATCGTGTTTGAATAAAATATGGTCAATCCCAATATTTTGTCAAAGAAACACACTGTTGCAAAACCTATCCAGAACAAGGCATTAATTAGACAATATAAGCCATTGTTCTAGTAATGGCCGACGTGGATGCCAGGTTCTTAGGTTTCTGATGAAAAATATAAAAAAGCACCCTTTATGAGCATTTCAATGCAAATCCGTCGAAACTGCAGATTTTAATTGCAGAAATTGGATTTAGAAATTTTGAAAACATCTCATACCAAAGATGTAGGTATGCATCCTAAGGATTTACATTTTGTATAAACCAATGAATGACAACCATAATTTAAATTTTGTCGTTTTTTGAATAAAATATGATCAATCCCAATCTTTGTCAAAGCAACATGTTGTTGCAAAACCTATCCAAAAAAAGGCATTAATTCGACAATATAAGCCATTGTTCTGGTAATGGACGGCATGGATGCCGGGTTCTTAGTTTTCATTTAAAAATATAACAAAAACACCCTTTATGTTTTCAATGCAAATCATCAATGCAAATTTTAGTTGTAATCGGTTGTAACAATTTCAAAAGCATCTCCTTTGATAATGGTATGTCATCCTAGTTATTTCATGTGACAAATAAATATTTGTCATATTTCCATCTAAAATTGTCCGTTATGCCTCTCATTTCCATGGGATTTCCGTCCAAATATGAAACAATATCTACATCGAAAATTGTTGGTTTTTCTTTGCGTTGAAACAATATGTCTCTCCTTTTTCTATATTCAACTACACTTCTTTTTACTTGTTCGCGGTTTAAATTTGTGTTATTGAAATATTTTATTGTTTTTTCGAAGACTTATAATGAGATGATACTCGTCTTCTGATAAGGATCCCTTCTTGATTCTGAGCTTCAAGTAGTTATTCCACCTCTCTGCATAGGATTTCAAATCTCTGTACATGGCTCTATTCATTCTCTGTGATACAAGATTCCATCTCGTGTATGCTCATTATCATAGGCATGTAATAAAGAATATTATTCAAACCACCACCTTTTCCTCTCCTTCATCTGGCCATTTCATGGGGTTCTTCATCCTAATCAACTAAAATTATCATGCAGAAGATGGAATGAATAGATTGTTTGTGTGCCTTGATGATATGGGAGGGTTTTTAGACTCAAACTTCACTCTAGTTCAATAGTAATCTTGATTTTCCTTGACAATATGTAGCTTTATTTTCATATGGAGCTTCATTCTCATATATAATCTAGTTCAAGTACCGATGAGCAACGGTAACTGTGAATGGGGCCAATGTTGAAATTCTTTCAAAATGTTTCTATATGCATTGGAATTTGACATGGATAGATTGTCATGTAAAGATATGGAAGGGTTTCTAGACTCAAATATATATTACTAGATGCGGAGCACATGTGTGTCAATGAATTTTAAAAGGAACAATGAGAAAACATTGTACTAGGTCTAGACATGGGCAATGGTGACACGTGAATGGGGCCAACATTGAATTTTTGAAGCGTTACGTATGCGAAAATTTACATAGGATAGACTATTCACATGCCTTAATTATATGGGAGGGTTTCTGGACTCAAGTGACTCACACATACTTTCCATCATCAATTCATCGTAGCAAAACCATAAATAATAATTTTCTTTCAAAGTACACAAATTGGTTGGCCTTAGGTTTTAGGTTTTCATTGGTATTTCTTCATTTTTTCTTTCAAGGTTTACATTGTATATACAATGTATAGTGTCATATTTGATGAAAAATCCCTCTTTTCGTTCATTGTTTAGTCAACATTATAAAAAATGACTGTGATGAATGGCCTATGTGTCCCTAAGAAAATTTCTATGATCTTGTACCTTGTTGTTGACCCTAGAGCATTCCTTGGACAACCATGAGAACCATACTTCATGTTACAAATGCATTTGAAATGTCCCATTGTTATATCCCGAAAGAAATATTATTGAGCATGATAATGGATTTACCATGGTTGATACAAGGGCATTTGAGCTGATGCTGAGAGCATATGTTCTTCAAGTCAATGTGAAACAAGTATTTTCGAGAGGTACTGTGCTTGATTGGTCATTTGTTTAGATATGATCCAAGAGGAAGACCAATAAAGTACAATCATGTATCCGAAGTTGAGATAATAGCGAGGAAGAAGATCATGATTATCTTGAGATCGAGGCAGTGAATTAGTAGTCGATGTGTCGGTGAAGAATTTGAAGAATTTGATCATACAAATGTAGGAGACATCGATCTCATTGTGATATCGATAACTATATTAGTGAAAATGCGTTGATGATGATGTTGATAGAATGAGTCTTTCACCAATATCGATTTTGAACTAGATCATGATATAGATGTTGAGTTGGATGAAGAAGAAGAAGATTGATATATTTAATTGTTGAAAAGAAAGAGGTATGTGTTTATATCTTTTATATGATCTTTCTATGTTTTTATTTTGTATAATAGAGTATGTTACATGTTCTTTATAATTTAAGAAGTGGAGGTATGAGGAAATTGAGATGGATGTGAAGGGCGGAGGGCACATAATCGAAGGCTTCCACCTTCATGTGGTTAGAACTATTTAGTAGAGAATGAATTATTCTCGAAGCCAAGAGAGGGCTTCTGTAGCGACTTAGCCTAAATCCATACCAGAAATGACGATGTAGGTTTTTCATCCCAGGGATTTACATTTTATGTTTATATTTTTTGTATAAGCCAATGAATAAAAACCATAATTTAAATTTCTATCGTGTTTGAATAAAATATGGTCAATCCCAATATTTTGTCAAAACAACACGTTGTTGCAAAACCTGTTCAGAACAAGGCATTAATTCGACAATAAAAGCCATTGTTCTACGAAATGGCGAAGTGGATGCCGGTTCTTGGTTTCATTGAAAATGTAAAAGCACCATTTATGATCATTTTCAATGCAAATCCGTCAAAATTGAAGATTTTAATTGCAGAAATCGTATTTAGAAATTTTGAAAACATCTCATGCCAACGATGTATGTCGTCCTGAGGTTAATTGCTTTTATGAACATGTTTTTGTATAAGCCAGTGTGGCGATATAATTTTAATTTTTTTGTGGTGTTTGGAAAAATATGATCAATCTTTTGTCAAAGCAACACAATGTTGCAAAACCTGTCCAAAACAAGGCGTTAGAAATGTAAACCGTTGTTACAGTAATAGCGTGGATGCCAAGTTCTTAGGTCTCATTGAAAAATATAAAAAAAAAAAACACCCTTTATGAGCATTTTCAATAAAAATGGTCGAAATTGCATATTTTAATTGTAGAAATTGGATTTAGCAATTTAGAAAACATCTCATACAACAATGTAGGTATGCCATTCTAGGGACTTTACATTTTTTGTATAAGCCAATGAATGACAACCATAATTTAAATTTTTGTCGTGTTTGAATAAAATATGATCAATCCAAATCTTTTGTCAAAGCAACATGTTGTTCTTTTGGAATTAATTCAACAATATAAGCCATTGTTCTGGTAATGGACGGCATGGATGCCGGGTTCTTAGTTTTCATTTAAAAATATAACAAAAACACCCTTTATGAGCATTTTCAATGCAAATCCATCGAAATTGCAGATTTTAATTGTAGAAATCAGATTTAGTAATTTCAAAAGCATCTCATACCAATAATGTAGGTATGTCATCCAAGGGATTTCATGCAACAAAAAAATATATGTCATATTTCCATCTAAAATTGTCCATTATGCCTCTCATTTCCATGGGATTTCCGTCCAAATATGAAACAATATCTACATCGAAAATTGTTGGTTTTGCTTTGCTTTGAAACAATATGCCTCTCCTTTTTCTATATTCAACTACACTTCTTTTGACTTGAATTTGGAGTTTTAAATTTGTGTTATTGAAATATTTTGTGTTTTTGCTGAGAAGATATAATGAGATGATATAGTCTTACGATAAGGATCCTTCTTTTGATTCGAGTTCAAGTTCTTCCACCTCTCATAGGATTTCAAATCTCGTACATGGCTCTATTCATTCTACATTGATACAAGATTCCTCCTAAATTGGCCAATATCGCTTAACATAGGCATGTAATAAAGAATATTCTTCAAACCACCACCTTTTCCTCTCCTTCATCTGGCCATTTCATGGGGTTCTTCATCCTAATCAACTAAAATTATCATCAGGAAGATGGAATGAATAGATTTGTTTGTGTGTTGTGATGATATGGGAGGTTTCTGAACTCAAGCGTCTACAGTTCAATAGTAATCTTGATTTTCCTTGACAATATGTAGCTTGATTTTTCATATGGGGCTTCATTCTCATATGTAATCTGGTTCCATGATTTTCCCGATGAACATGATGACAACTGTGAATGGGACCAATGTTGAAATTCTTTCAAAAATGTTTCTATATGCCTTGAAATTTGACATGGATAGATTGTGCATGCCTTAACGATATGGAAGGGTTTCTAGACTCAAATATATATTATATATGTTGGTATGTGTATTGTCAATGAATTTTAAAGGGAACAATGAGCAGAACATTGGCTTAAGTCTAGACATGGGCAATGGTGACTTGTGAATGGAATGACGTGAAATTTTTGAAATTGTTTCTATATGCGAAAATTTACATGGATAGACTATTCACATGTAATGACTATGGGAGGGTTTATGGGATAAATTGACTCACACACCCACTTTTCCCATCATCAATTCATCATGTAAGTCATAAACCCTAATTTTTTTCAAATTACACAAATTGGTTGATGCAAGTTTAAGTTTTCATGAGTATTTCTTCATTTTCTTTCAAGTTATACATTACATGCCACAATGTATGTGTGTGTCATATTTGTGATGAAAAATCCCTCTTTTAGTTCATTGTTTAATCAACATTATAAAATGATTGTGATGAATATGGCCCATGTGTCCTGAGGAAATTTCTATGATCTTGTACCTTGTTGTTTGACCCTAGATAATTCCTTGGACAACCATGAGAGCCATACTTCATGTTACAAATGCATTTGAAATGTCCATTGTTATATCACATATTGCATTTGTGATTCCATAAATCCCCAGGCATGGAACGCAATCCCTCTTTTAAGTTGATTTCTTAATCAGCATCCGCCACTCTCCCTTAGGTACTATATGTGTGAATTGTGTGTCTTATCTAACGAATTTTACAAAGACATTGTACTAGAGCTAGACATGGGTAGCGATGACACGTGAATGGGGCCAACGTTGAAATTTTTTCAAACTATTTACGTATGCTTGAAATTTGATATGGATATACTATTTGCATGCATTAATGATATGGGAGGTTTACGGACTCACATTTGACTCACACACCCACTTGTTTCCATCATCAATTCATCATGAAACCATAAACCCTAATTTTCAACAAAGTACACAAATTGGTTGGTATGTTTTAAGTTTTCGTCGGTATTTCTTAATTTTTATTTGAGGTTCTACATTGTATATACAATGTATGTGTGTCATAGTTGTGGTGAAAATCCCTCTTTTCATTGTTTTTTAATCAACACTATAAAAAATGGCTGTGATGAATGGCCCATGCATCACTAAGGAAATTTTTCTATTATCTTGTACCTTGTTGTTTGACCCCAGAGCATTCCTTGGACAACCATTAGAACCATACTTCATGTTACAAATGCATTTTGAAATGACCATTGTTATATCCCATATTGCATTTGTGATTCCATAAATCCTTAGGCATGAGACCACCAAATCTCTTTTCATTGATTTCTTAATCAACACCATAAAATACTCCCTTAGGTACTAGATCACGGGTTGAAATTTTCTTGATTACTAGATACTACATTGTGAATGGAGCCCGGCAGTTTTCATGTTTATGTATGCGACAAGAAATTTGACATGGATATACTATTTGCATGCCTTAAGCGATATGGGAGGGTTTGTGGGCTCAAATTTGACTCACACACCCACTTGTTTCCATCATCAATTCATCATGTAAACCATAAAGTAATTTTCTTTCAAAAGTACACAAATTGGTTTATGCATGTTTTAAGTTTTCATCGGTCTTTCTTCATTTTTGTTTGAGGTTCTACATTAGCCTATACAATGTATGTGTGTCACATTTGTGATGAAAATCCCTCTTTTGTTCATTGTTTAATCAAAGTATAAAAATGGTTGTGATGAATGGCCCATGTGTCCCTAGGAAATTTCTAAGGAATGCATTGACTTCTTTTGTGAGACCTAAATGGTTTCAATTGTGAAGTAAATCACTTTCAAAAGATTTGTTCTTTGTGTTTTCAATCATCCAATGAACATAATATTACTTAGAAGCAGCCCCTTCTTTCCTTTCTGATTCAAGAATAACTTCAAGAGTGCCTCGTCCTCCTTGGTTTTCTTTAAGTTAACTCCAATGGCCCGGACTTGTCTAAAATTATTTTGGAATAAAACATAGATGTGGCCTCTTGTTTCACAAAGTTACTTTTAATAAAATTCTTAGTATGACGCACATTAAAATTTCTATGACATACTCATTGATGGATTTCTCCTTATGAAAAAGGTAAAGAAGGTATCACAACAATATTTGTTGCTACTTGTTTCAATAGTACACTATGGAAATGGGACTCATTTACTGCAACATAGTTTGAAAATCCAACTGGAAGAATATGCTTCATTTGTTAACTTAATATGTAATCGGCTATTTTCCTCATTCAATTTAGTATCTTGGATTTATCTTTGACTCTAGATAAAAAACAATGTCTTCATCTCTATGCATAGAAGTTATAATTCTTTTATTTGTATGGAAGGTCAATTTCTTCTTCTATCCACTATAAAATATTGGGTAATATCTATCTAACACCAATCTTTAATGTCAAACCCCTTTGTTATCATGTGCTCCTATATTTGTACCCATTGACCCTTAGGAAGGATAATTCATAGGCCAAGAATAATTAGTTACACATAATGTAATTGCTTACCTTCATGGAGTCATCAATAGGTTGTTTACAATGTCTATCAATGTAGTTTCCCCACTCATCTAGAAGGATAATCAATAAATAAGGTTAAATTACAAGGGAATTAATGTAACTGCAAGGACCCGAGTGGAGTCATCAATTTGTTGGGTTTTAGTGTTCCCAATGAATGGATCGTTGTTGACATGGTATGGGACAACATGTACCTTCTTAATTTTCTTTCTTCACTTGATGTGGGCTTGGTCATCCCTAGCCTTGAATTGAAAGTTATCCCTAGTATTATTCATCACTCTTCATGACACTTATCACCCAACAATCATTAGATCTGGGTTGAGGCATATGGTCATTGGGATGGCTTTATAACCCTTTAGTAACAAGAGACATTAATATGGTGGTGTGTAGGGAGAGGCCTAGCACCTTCAAAATGATCATTCTCCTCCAACTATCCACATCTATGTGTAATTCTAAATCCTCATCCCTCTTTGAGTCCAATGACCCATGATTCTAACGTGTCCATGCTTGATGTGGAAGTTTACACATTTTAAATTATGGGATCATACATAAGAATAATATCTTACAGGGATCATATATATATATATATATATATATATATATATATATATATATATGGGAAAATTCCAACTAGAAGAAGATGCTTCATTTGTTAACTCAATATGTAATCAGTTACAAATGATTCATTTGTTAACTCGAATCTTCCCTTCTTCTTAATATTAGGATCTACTTTCCATTATCAAACTAAAAATAAATCCATTTGCAAAGGGTGCTCTTCAAGTGCTTATGTGATTATTAGTGGACTCTAACAATAGATCACAACTCCTCTTCCTTTCCACAAAAGCTACACTTATTAAGAAGTTTTGAATATCCTTCCACTCCACTATTTGGTCAGAAGAAACAAAAATATCAGTAGATTGTTCCACGGTTGGAAGTGTATTACATAACACCATATGGTTTCTATAAGGGTTCCAAGTTCCATAGGTATAGGAAAGAAGAAATTGTCAACCACCTATGGAATAGACTTGAATCCACCAGTCCATAGGAAATCATTAGTAGACACATAGCTCTAACATCCGACATAGAGCTAATGCTCATCCTAGAGGGGAAACAAAGATAGACAATGTCCAATGTTGAATATCTGTTAAAATATTTCAAAGGGAAGGTGCACTCCAAGCTTTCCAAGCGATATGTAGTGGGATTCATCTTGCTTTAGAGGATAGAACCACCCTCCCCTCATAATTTATAAGCTACCATGCATAGGTCTCAATTTTACAAGGAGTCTTTGAGGAAAATCCAGCTCAAACAGATCGGGCTAAGATTCTGTCCTCCTCTCCCACCATCCCACACCTCTAGGAAATTGGGATGAGGAAAAGGAGAAGGAAGATTTGAAAGAAAATAGAAAAAAATGTGGGTACCATGTCCAAAGGTGTCATTACTCGAATTTGTGTCCCTATGACCTTAGGGATGCTTGCAAGGAACAAAAATAATGGGACAAAAAAAGAAGCGATTAAATGACATAATGCATAGGATTTTTTATTACCTGAGGATGCACAAAACATTTTTGGGGGTGATGATGGGTCTGATAGGTAGTGAGGCCCATATTGTTACTCAATATGCATTCTTGAGGTTATACAATCATTTTCTCCAAGTAGGTTTAATCTGCTTGAGGTGGATGTTCATCAACTTGCACTTTCATGGTTTCTTCTATCTTTGTCACATGGTTATGT
This sequence comes from Picea sitchensis, assembly GCA_010110895.2. Classification (NCBI taxonomy): domain Eukaryota; kingdom Viridiplantae; phylum Streptophyta; class Pinopsida; order Pinales; family Pinaceae; genus Picea; species Picea sitchensis. The sequence continues at coordinate 25,015 of SNQJ01S0010233.1, read as the reverse complement.
TTTATTTATGCAAGTATATCATAGTTTCATGTAGAGAGTTCATGCAAGTTGTTATATACATTTTATTTTCTTCATGTCATTTCACTTTCATCTAATGCAATTTTGTTGTCACAACAATTTCATTTATGTTATTATATCAAGTTAATTTTCTTTGTGTCATATTATTTCTATTCAAGTTAATTATCCAAATTCACTTTTCGAACATTGTATTGCAACCTTCTAATTTAGTTTTAGTATATTAGCCTATCTCGTGAATTCTGAGATGATCATTCATTGAAAATATTGATAGATTTAGTAGTATTATGTATGTTGCATCCTTCCTCTATAGAATAGTGGAAACCACTTTCATTTCACCCTTCTCTTATGTCATGATTTTGAATTATAAAGGTGTATATCCTCAACCTTTGAGGGTGAAGGAATATGATATGAAAGGATGAGATTGGGAATCCTCCTTGCTTTTAGATTAATTTTTCCATTCTTAGTGTTAGCATCACTTCACCCTTAGTGTAGATAGGAAAACCTAAATAGAGTCTTATAATCAAGCTAAGGAACATGATGATGGAGAGGTTTTTAAGCCTATGATGCATGCACTTACCCACTACCTAAATCTCTATTGAACCAACCCTGAAGTAGCCAACATAGTGACTCTATAACTTCCTATGTTTCTCTTAAGAAAGGGAGTGAAGGTCATGAGAAAAATTGTTGAAGGAAATGGTCAACAATATTCAAGCTAGACTTAGGATTTACATTCCTCATTAAGTTTATAAATCAAATTGTACTAGTGTAGTTGCACATAAAAAAAACATAACATATTAATTTAATTTAATTATATAATATATACTAATTACAACAAAAAGAAAACATATTAATACATTAAAAAAACATATATATTATATATATATAATATATTAATTAAATATAAACTAATTATATAAAATATATTAATTAAAAAACAAAAACAAATTCAATCCAAACAAAACACACTTTCGTTGCTGCTCATTCATGAAATTAAGACCACACACTCACACTCACACTCATGTGACAGAGAAGAGGGGAAATGGGCAAGAGATAAAGGCATGACCTCATAAGAGCTAAGGAAGAAGCTGATGCAAGATTCTGAGAAAGGAGATGGGCAGAGAAAGTTGAGATAGATAGAGAAGGAGGTAAAATGAGAAAAACTTGATGACTAGGAGACAAAGAAGGAGGCCGTCAAGCATTTTGCCTTCGAAAATGGTAATATTGTGGGCTTTGTCCCCAAACTCAGAAGACTCCAATCACATTAGGTTTAGGGCTTTGTCCTTGATGATAAGTGCTTGGCATATTAAATTTGAGGGATTTTAAGGTAACTGTGTGTTCTACATTTTGCATCATATTTAACTTATGAAACAAAATTTCCCTGGAAAATAAGTTTCAAAATAGGAACAATATGAAGTATTGTATATTGGGCCTTTAATAGTCATGAAACTTGGTGGGCATGGAATAACCATACAGTGAATTATAACTAAAGAACATGCAAACAATAATTTAGAGGAAAAAGGAAAATAGGTGGAATCCATTGGCTTCACATTATTGATCTCTGCATTTGTGGTTGTCAGATTGACACTGTGTTTGTGACTATAAGATTGACTCCCAATACGTAGTTTTAGAAATTCTAGTTTGAAAACAATTTGATGTAGTTTGTACTCTGGAAAAATAAATGATTAAATTTTGAATGTAGTTAAAAATATCAATGCATAGTGCAATATCAAAGGCAATAGTATGTGATGCAAAATGGGTTCATGTTGAATCTCCTTAGTCCAAAGAATCTTGATTCACTTATATTTGTGAGGGAGGAAAATATCTTGGCCCTTGCACAAAATGTCAAGAAGTGGTGTGCATCAAGGGAAGTAACAAATGTGAGCAAGTTGGTCTCAAAATTTTCCATGGATATCATTTGTACGATGACCTTTGGCAAGAAGAGACTTAATTCTCCATGTTCATTTGAAACTTGATTGGATCCACTTGTTTCTTCCCACCTTCTTATAATAGTATAATAAGACAATACGTTGTAGAGAAGGCTCCATTTGGATATGTAAAACTTTCCAAAATATAAGTAATAAATGGTTGGCCATCATTAAAGAAACATAAAAAAAATCGCTTTATATAGACCTAGTAAGGCATATCATCAACACATAAAGGACTCTTGTTATTAAGGGTTTGATTGGTTGGTAAAGTAGGAGTGGTTATATTCCCCCATTAAGGTTTAATCCCCCCTAAGGATAGTGACATGTTTAGGCCCTTCATTAAGTGGGGGGTCCAATAATCAATATTTTGATTGATAGGCACTGTTGAAGTAGAATTTATCACATTAACACAACCTTACACCTTGGAAATACTTGGACAATCATAATATCATAGGGATAATGCTCAAGTCCATTAAATGTGCACATGGGTCATCACCTATTGACACAATATGTTAAACCCTACCTTCAAATTCCCCCATGACTACCATAAGAGAGTAGGTGAAGCCATTGAGAATGGATCATATCCAAGATCTCTCCTCTCTCTCTCTCTCTCTCTCTCTCAAAGAGTATGTAGGATAGGAGGAGGATGGAAACTATAGAGGAGGATACTGAAGACATCCCGTTGGTCGATTATACAAACGATCACAAGGAGGTGGTCCAAGTTTTTTAGTATACAAGTTTAATTTCCAAGGGTTGGGATACTAGGAGATTAAAACTTGTTAATTTTTGAAGGGGGGAATCCTAGAGTTTCATTTTTTATAGCCACAAAACCTTTGGGTTTGAAGAATTTTGTGGATTCCATTGTAATAGATGGAACGTGCAGAGAACACCAGGCTCTTGAAATTATTGGTATTGTCTGTGGCGAGTATCACTACTACATATGGCCAAATTTTTCCATGGTTTTTCATTTCTGTTGCCACACATATCCATCGCTTTTCTCTGAAGGCAAACAATTTTTTGTGGTTGGAAAGATAGATGTGCCCATCTTGCCAACTCGCCATTACGTGTTAGGGATCCCATCTTGCTAACTCGCCTTGCGTTGCGTTCAAGTGCCCATCTTGCCAACTCACCTCTCGTTACGTTTGGGTGCCCTGCCTCATTTTCGCAATGACTCCTCTTGTGGGAACCCGTATTTCCAAGTCGCATTGCCTTTGCATGCCCAAATTGCTGACTCACCTTGCCTTTGCATGCGCATATTTCCAACTCACCCTTCCTTGCCTTTGGGAAACCCCAATTGTTTTCCCTTGAGTTGTGTCATTGAAACCGGTTTGTTAGGTGGTGCACTTCTTGTGAAATAGTGTTGCCCCACCTTTGCATGCACTACTTTGATTTCTTCACGTTTCCTCATGGTTTCCATCTTGCCAACTTCGCCCCAATATGCCTAGCCTTTCGCTAGACCCTATTTACCAACTTCGCTTGCCTTTCATTTGGACTCCCTTCATTGATTTGGGCTCTCCCTCTTGCCATGCCTCTGGGCACCTATCTTTTCAACTCGCCTTGGTTTGTCATAGAGAAACCCCATGTTTGTGTTGACTTTGGGAAACCCCAAGTTTCTTCCCGAGTTGGGTTGTTGGATCTCGGTTTTGTTGGTTGGACACTCCTCTTGCTTACTTGACTTGCCTTTAGGGCACCCCTCTTGCCAACTTGCTAGGTTGCCTCACGGAAACTAGGTTGCCTTGCATTCGAGAAACCCAATTTTCCCACTTGCACTTGTCTTGCTTGCTCTTCGGTTTTGTTGGTTGGGTGCTCCTCTTTCCAACATGGCTTGCCTTTGGGTGCTCCTCTTGCCAACAGCTTGCCTTTGGAAGCTCCTCTTGCGAAATTTATGAAACATGCAACTTTATGCAACATACAGCTTATGCAATATGAAACATATGCAAGTTTATGGAACTATGGAACATGCAAGTTATGGAAACTATGTGAAGTTATGCAACTATGAAAGTTGTGCAACTATACAGTTATGCAACTTTATGCAGCCTCATAACTTTATGCAACGCACAGCATACGCTTATGCAACTTTATGCAGCTTATGCAGCTTTATGAAACTTGTGCAACTTTGTGAACTATGCAACTTATGCAACTTTATACAGCAATGCAACAATGCAACTTATGCAGCTTTGTACAACATGCAGTTATGCAACTTTAGTGCAACATGAAACTTATGCAACTTTATGGAACTTATGCAATTTTATGCAACATGCAGCTTGAGAAAGTATGCAACTATAATGCAACTATATGAATATGGAACTATATGCAACTATGCAACTATATGAAACTTATGCAACTATATGCAACTATATGCAACACATGCAACAATGCAACTTATGCAACTATATGCAACTATGCATTATATGCAGCTTATGCAACTATATGCAGCTTTATGCAACTATAATGCAACTATGCAACTATATGCAACATGCAACTATATGCAACTATGAAACTTATGCAACTATGCTGACTATATGCAACTATGCAACTATATGAAACTATAAAGAAGACTCACACACTAAAGCATACCAAGATAACAATAATGGGATGCCAAGTATGATATGAATCAAGTAAGCAAGGACCCAAATAGAAGTTTGTTACATACAATAGAATCAAGTATATCTCCAAGCAAAACATGGGTTCCCTAAATATTTGTTTGCTAACTTATCTTCTCATTTTTTGAGTGTTGGTCTTTGTTAGCGCAAAAAGCACCGACATTTTTGAAGGAAATATTCCTCACAGGGAGTGGTTCTCTGAATATGAAAAATATGATGGTGGTGATGTATTCCTAGGAGATGATTCGACAACGAAAATCTTGGGACGTGGAAGGGTCAAGTTGTTGCTAAATGATGGAAGGATTAGAACTCTCCGTGGGGTTCTACACATTCCAAAACTAGCTAGGAGCCTCATATCGGTAAGCAAGTTGGGTGATGTAGGAGTGAGAACTATATTTGAAAAGGACACTTGCAAGATGGTACAAGGAGCAATGGTGTTAATGAGGGGAGTTCGTTGTGGAACTCTTTACAAGTTGTTGGGAAGAACTTATACTAATGGGTGTAACAGTTCTGTTGTCCTTGAGCAGAAAAATGAAGGAGACAAGACCAATACTGTCCCAGAAAAGAAGACCATGTTGTGGTATCAAATATTGGGGCATATTGGAGAAAAGGGCCTTCGAACATTACACGGTAAAGGTATGATTGAAGGTGTTAACTACCAAAAACGCACCAGCATTTTTGAAGGAAATATGCCTAATCTTGTAGGGAAATTTTGATTAACTTCCCTAGATCCAAACCCAAATCTGATTGTACCATTGGAAATCTTACGATCTGTAGATGTCGATCGACTATTGGAACGTGCGAAACGGATATTCCATGGCTAAGAAAATTGATTTTTTCCAAAGGCAGTTTTTTCCGAAAATTCTGACTTTCGGTGGTTAAATTACCCAGGAACTGTTCCAGTCAACCACCGAAAGCTTGTTTTAACCAGAATTTTCGAAATTTCGCCCAGATCAGGAATTTTTGAAGCATAATGAGATGAAACCTCTTGGAATAGGCATGTGGTGAATTATCAAGTCCAGCACAACAGTCAGTTTTGACAAATGGTGGAGAAAGGAGGTGTTTCAAAGGATATGGACAATTTCTTTTGAACTTAAAAACAGGGTATTCTGCCACCTCAGCCAATTCGACTTGGCTTCAGTAGAAGAAGAGTATTTTAGCCTTGGAAGGTTGTCTACACATCATCAACAGTCAACAGGAGAAAAATCAGAGATCTACCACTTTTTGAGGAAATATTCCTTGTATCTTGCAAACAGTTTTTACTTTCTATTTTTAGTAGATCTGATCTATGTTTTTAGGATCAGAAGTTTGTTTTGTAATCTTATAAATATCAGAACAAAACATGAACCTAGGGTTCGATTCTGGACTGAGGAATGCTCTTTTGTACTCAGACTTTTTGTGCTAATACAGATCACAAGTTCCTTTCAGCTTTGATTGTCAACTTTTCACCTTTTCTTCTGCATTATTATCTGTGTTGTCAAGCTTTGAATGGTTGTTATCCCATTGTTTAGCTCATAACTTGATAATAAGTCTTTCGATTGTCTCTTAGGCCCTGCTTCGCACTAGTTTAGTGATAATTTGTTCTCCACCCACTTTAAAGCCACTTGTTGATTAATCAATTCTTGAGAGCACTGTCTATTTGTTTATCATTTTCATGTTTGAATGCTTTGAGCTGCATTGAGTTGTCCCATTGATCCACATTCACAAAATACAAAAAACATTCATTTCTTAAGTTACCAAGCACCTTTGGTCTGCAACCACAAAGGGTTTCTTGGAGTGATACCAGAAGGTATGTCTGATTGCACTCTGGATTTTGATTTCTGTGAAAATTTCATATATGGTAAATAGAATTGAGTAAGATT
>SNQJ01S0010233.1:0-18597 GCA_010110895.2 Picea sitchensis | reverse complement strand
CTTTTGGTGATGTGTTCTAAGGTATGTTATTTTCAGGTCATCTTACCATTTTTGCTATAACTTTTTTTCTAGAATGATTCAGATGATGAAATCTCTATGGTATTGAGAAGACATATCAAGGTACCTTTGGTATGGGTATGGGTGTGGTATCCTATCTGGGTATGGGTGTGGTCTCCTTGTCAGTCATTTCGTCCTAACACATCTTATTTATCTAGAGTCCTCGGTCCAGATAGGATGTGTGGTGCCAAGGTTACTGACACATATGTCACCTGGGGATGACATGATTCCTAAGGAGGGGATCATGGTGCACCCTATTGGAGAGCGTAAAATGAGAACTTGGCTAGAGTTGGTGTGTTTTGTGTGATTGTTGTCAAGTGATGTAAGTTTCTTTGACGCATGGGTGGAATGCCTTCACGCATTTGGTTTGTGCGCCTTGAGGTTCTAGTCTTGTTCGTCAAGGTTGTTGTGTCAGGAGGGGGATGTCATCCCTTAGCTTGTAGGCATGTCTTGTTTGTGCTGGGCGGGTAGTCGTTCCTCCTTGTTGTTCTATGCATGTTTCGCCTAGTTTCCCTTGTGTGGGTGCATGGTGTCATAATTGCTTGTTTCCTAGACTGCGTTCTTGCATTCGTCATCAGTGGTGTGGTTAAATTGTTTTCATCGTTGCCTTCTTGCCTAAATACAAAAAAACAAAATTTCACTTCTGCTTCTCTTAGTCGTAACGATGGGGATGTTACAATAGCCATGACGGAGTCACCCCGACGTCATAGAACTTGCTCCGCTGCCAACGAGCGCCCATATCCCCAATGGATTTATCTTCATACCCTCTCCTACTTTTCACTCATTTGATATAATTGATTTATTTCTGCAAGATGAGATGGTTAAGGTGAAAATTTTCTAGCTTTGTCTTGAGGTACATGTGGTCCTTTCCATCTTACCATCTTTCCATTTAGGTTTTACCAAGCCACCACGTGGACAGATCATCACTTTTCAAGGTTGTTTATTTTCAAAGGTTAGATGCAGAACTCCTTTAATACAACAACAATTCACCCAATGTTTCTTGTGTTGTATGTACGCATGAGTCACGAACAAAGTTTTCTACACTGTATTGATTAAGGTCAATCGATGCCTTGTGGAACACAACTTCAAAGCACAGAAAATACTACAATAGAGAAAACAAAAATAAAGGATTTCACAATCAACCTGCCTACAAAATAAAAAATCATGAAAACACATATGCTTAAAATGGAAGTTGCTCCTGGAGATCGCCACTGTGTATGCCAACGACATCCATGCTTCCAAAAACTTGGAGCAGTCCTTTTCTCCATATAGTCAGCAGATGAGATCCATCAGATAGATGTATGACTCTCTCAGGTTAATCGTCCCATACCATCCATTTCTCTGGTTAGTGAACTTCATGTCTTCCTTCCACCATGAGGCCATCAACTGGCTGGTGTCATGGAATTCATAGAACTTCACCACGAATCCCATGTTGAGACATTGCTCTGGGTCCCTGATCTTGTAGTATTTCTGGACTTATATCGGGAGGAAAATTCTAACACATCCACCATTATCATCATTGATAAAGAACATATTCCCGTATGTATGGTCGATGATCCATTTCAGAACCTCTATGCAAGGGAAAATCAGGGTTATGCTTGCCACCATGTGTAAATCCGACCGTCGGATGTTCGAGAACACCTGGTCATTGAGCCCCCTCTCGTCTAGGTCGTTGTGTGGGATGTACTCTGTGTATTCTTCTCGGCTAATTCTATTGAAGAGATCCCCCCACTGTGGGAGAATTAATTTGGATCCGGTGATTGCTTTTGTATCACCGAAGGATGGAGGTTGGACAAAATATTTCTTTGTTGATGTTTTAATGAAATGCTCCACCCTGGGAGCGTACTCCAACTGCCTCATGGTCCCTAGAGAGGAACCTTCATTTGTTTAAGATAATTTTATTTTGGGTTCCCTCGACAAGCGTCTGGTGGTTGGATTTATCGATGACATATTACCTGCATCTATAACATAGTTTAGAGATTGTGCAAGAAAATCGGATGCATATATTATGACCAATGAATTGACAAACTTGAATACATACCTCTGCAGCTTATTAAACTTGGTTTTGATAATCAGAGGGTCGGTACAGTTTTGAGACGTTCACTTTGTTCCTTCAAATTCTCTGGAATTCAACTTGTGCGTAGAATGAATTCATTCAAAACTGTTCTATAGATTTAAACAAGAGTTAACTTACCTTGTCGCATCAACCATTCAATTTGGGTTATGAGTGCAATTTCATTAAATCTATTGCCGAATCTTCAAATATGTTTAAACTTAAATTCATCATGGGTTGACAGCGCGGGTGGTAATGTGGTCTATTGGAAATTTCAAATTGATGTTGTCTAATCGGTGCACGAGGTAGCAACAAATGCGGGATCAGGCATTAATTGGTCTATTAAATGTCCAAATCCGATAATATCTTATGCCGCAAACATCCCATCATTTTGCTAGTTTAGTTGGTGGATTGGGGGTCAGGATTGTGCTTCAAACGCTTTCGTTGATATCTTCTTGTGAAAGCTTCGACATCGATCGATCTTTCCATACAGAGCTGACATGGAAAATCTTCCTAGGAGGCATGACTAATACCCAAGGAACCTAAAAATGGCTCGAGACGAAACTAGGTCGTATGACCCCCTTACGTGATAAGGACACGTGGAATTCAAGACCCGTGACCTCATTTTCCCGTGTTAATCGAAATTGGGACATTCTTTAAGCTATACATTCTAAAACCCAATCCTATCTTGCTGACGCCGAAAAGTATCAAGGATTGGAAATCGGCGATAAACCTACCCAAGTGCTCTTAGATCGACTCTCTCGACAAAGTCCCAATGCCGAAAACGCGTCGAGGATCGACGATCGACGATATGCGTGTCGGGGACAAAAAAATTGTTTTAATTTTTTTGGCTTTCCCCGACCCCGATAAAGCGCATTGATCATCAACTATTGGTGATTTCTTTGCGTCCTTCGTTAATGTTTATCCTTCTCGTATTTTTCCGATGCCGAAGGGGATCGACTATCTCCTTGAAACTTTGTGCGAATAACTTTACACAAACCAAAACCTCCTTATGTCGATGTCGATGAGGATCGTCGCTCGACGATTTTTGTTATTTTGTGGTTCCTTTACTTGCTTGAATTTTTTCTGACGCTGAACCTAAGTGCGTTAGGTGCAATGTTTGTTGTCGATTCTTAATCTGGGTGTCAAGTTATTTTAGTCATGAGGTTTCACAAGTTCAAACAAACCTGACTAGGTGATAAGAGTCATGAAAACAAAATAATATAAACCATTTCCCAAAGTGAAATTGATTCAGACAGTGAAGAAAACAAGTGGTACCCAAAAAGCGATGAAATTTCATAAGGAGTTTAGGGTGTGTTGAGTGCTCAACAGGTTCATACTCTCACCTAATTTTAAACTCATGGAGGTCATGGCCTATTGTATATTACATGTGAACAAAATATTGACTAATGTTGTGGGTCCCATGTGATTTAAGTTTCTCTATGAGTTTTTTGTATGTTATAATTTTTCTCTTACTTCTTTTGTAAGTACAAGTGGTTTACTTTCTTTATTTTGATGTAGCTTATTTTTTTTAATGTTGTGGGTCCCATGTGATTTAAGTTTGTCCATGAGTTTTTTTATGTTATAATTTTTATTTTATTTCTAAGTACAAGTGGTTTGCTTCCTTTATTTCTAATGTAGCATATTTTTATTTTAATCTCATTTTGTTATTAATTTTGGTTATTTTGTCCCGAGAAAATATAAAATCCCAAAATATAAAGTTTTTTTTTTTTTTTTTTTTTTTTTTTTTTTTTATTATTATTATTTTATTCTAAATAAAAACATTAAAACATACATAAAAATTATAAAAATAATAAGCAAGAAGGATATGATTCTCAAAATATTAAGCCTTTGATTTCTTAATTTCACTCATGAAATTATTATTTATGAGGAGATCAAAAGACTTGAAATTACCTAGGGGATATAAATACCTCACTAACCTTTGATTTCTTAATCTCAATCATGAAATTATTATTTATGAGGATATTAAAAGACTTGAAATGACCTAGGGGATATAAATACCCGACTAGGCTTGTCCCACTCTCATCAAGTAACTCCTTGAGCATGTTCTGCAAGTTGGTATCTAGAATATTGTTTTTGGTTTCGACATAAATAACGACCATACTAGGGATGAAATCCTTGATTTCCTATTTTATTCTTTTTACATCTTGCTTCGGGCTATGAACAACTACTGGTGGGTCATTATATTTCCATTCTCAACATGATTTTGATCACTGTCTCTAAGTTTTCCTAAAAATGATGGATTTTCAGTGGCTTACTATAATTACTCGCGATCTACCAAGGGTAGTTCAGTATAGCCCTAGAACATGGGTGTTAGCGAAATATGTTCCACGTTTTCTAGGTATTCCATACAAGGACCCCAAATAACCATGTTGGTGACTTTGTTTACTATTTTTTGTCTAAAGGATGAATGCACCATGTTGTGTATTTTCATATTTCGGAATGGTTTAACTCTTTTCTCGACCAATCCATCTTAGGCTATGAAAAATTATTTAGTCTCTTTAAAGCCATATTTAGGAGTTCTTAGTTGAGAATCAAGTCTCCTTCCTTCCTCATTACCCATAGAGACTCATCATATTATTGTCCAATTCCCAATCACAATAAACTTCCATGAACCCTCCTTTGTTGTGACTTATGCAATGAACATAGTGACTCTTGGAGGTTAAGAGGTAGTTGAAGGAAGAAAGTTCAAGAGAACATATTCCCCTCACCCACCTCTTATGGTGTAAACTCTGTAATATTGCCCATGGAAAACACTTGCATTAACCATCTAGTTTATACACTATGGAAAAATGAAATGGCTCCTGCTCTCCAAAAGTCTCATGTTTATCAGTGTGATGATAGGGGCATTATGTCACAAGAATATGATTGTTTTGATCAAATTAAAATCTTTAATAGTTCAAGCAATAGATTTTTAAACTTATGCCTAGAACAACTAATGTTGTGTTTTATACATATTCTTGAACGATTGGACATAAATTAAAATTTTGTGAAGACTAATGAATCTAATTTGGGTCTAACAGTGCCTTCCCTTTTGATGATTCCATTTTTCCTAAAAATGTTGTTCTTGAACCTAATACTCTTGATGACGAGAACAATCACCATTTGTGTTCTTATAATGTATTGTTTTTGGATACTGACTAGAAGTGAAAAATAAAGGGGGCTCTTCCCAAATGTGATGAGAGGCTTGATTTAGACTCAAATTTAGATAAAATTATTTTCTAAGAGAATTATTATGGATTTGCCACAGTAGGAATCATGTTGTGTTCAACATTACTGTCGTCAATAATTCACCCTTCCTCAAAAATGAAATGTTGAGTTTGTTTCTTTTGAAAACAACCTTAACATATTACATATCATAGAAGTAACGGTGTTGAAAATGGAAATGTATGCATTTGTGATTGCTTGTTTGACAGTAATCCATTAAGATTAGATGATATCATAAGAAATCCTTTTATTTACCCTCTCTCATCTGATGCAACTAATTTAGTGGGGAAAATGACACATCTCTCCTCTCATGCATAGATGGCTATGAATTCAAGATTATTCCATATCTTCTTATTGAGACAGTAGCCCCTCTTCTTGAAAATTTTACCATGATTTCACAAGAGTCATCTCTTATTGAATTAGGTATCCTCTCTCTATATATTATGAATACTTTTTTCAATGTGGCATGGATGATTCTCGTTGTTCTAAAAAAAATACAAATTCCCATGCCCTTGATGTTTCTATGGACATATTATGATGCAGGAGCATCCCTAGTTAAGTAGGTTATCCTGCATACATTTGAATTTGAAAATATTCATAGAAGAGTTAGAAGTAATTCCACTTCATATTTCAAGACCCATGTGTGTCTACTTTTCCCTAGGCATGAATTTTAAAGCTATTGATGTGAATTTTCTTGAATTGTGGAAGTAAGGACAATTTTGTTTTCGAGCACTAGACATGGATTCATGGCACAAGATGAAAAGGACTTGTATATATTTGAATGAAGAAATTAGAGTAGCTTACAAACTTGATTTGGATCCCTGGCATGACCTTGATGTGAATTTTTGTGAGGATGGCATGCATTTCATGGAAAATGTTAAAACAATGTTAGAGGGTGATTTTGAGTGAAAACTATGCGCATTTGAAGTTGAATCAAGAAAATCTAAGAAATGGGTTTTGTTCTAAGCATGATAATTCGATGACCATCATCATCCATTTCCTTAAATTAGACATGAGGAAATCTTGACATGCATTTTTGTAAGGCCTCGTAAACCTTTTTGACATTTCATAAAAAATAACATGTAATGTCCCCCTCCAATTGATGACTCATTAGCCTACATGACTCTCGTAGGGTATAGACAACAAAGAAAAAGGGGAGTCAAAGTATCAAACCCTAAAGAGATATTAAATAAAATAAATAATTATATTTTAATCAAGTGAGGGTTTGATTTGGTCAAGAACAAAGATCTAGAATAGTCGGAGAAGAAGAATAAATAGAAAGGGAACCTACCTCTTTGGGCATTATGAATTGATATGTATTGAGTGATCTTGTGGCCAATGTTTTCGTTAGGGTTTTTGGAAAACCCCGTCCAGTGTAGGTTTAGTTTCGGTGGTGCAATACCAACACTAGCTAGACAAAGGAGACTTCATTTGAAGTCTTTATCTTGTGGTATTTTCTGAAGATATTGAAGTATATTGTAGCAGAGTAGTGGGAGGCTTGGAGAGACTCGGTTTATATGTTGGCATCATACCATGTTTCCTTGTTTTTTTGTAGCAGATTGTGTAGCTACCTAGCAACCAATAGTTTATATTCCTAGTCTTGTTCTACAACTATTTTTATAGCCACTAGAGATATTTGTATTGTTTTTCCCATTCATAATAAGAATCCATATGATTTTTCTCTATTTATGTGTGCTTTTCATGTGTATGATAATATTCCTCATTGAGAAAATTATTGTAAGGGTTTAATATCATTTTCACATAGGAATAATTAATAATTTGGGTCAAGGATATTACAGTGGTATTAGAGCTAGTGATTCTGCCAGCCTGTAATGCCGAGGAAAAAGGGGGGTGGAGGAAAACCCTCTAACAAATCATTGGAGAGGAATTCAAAATAAATCCCATCATAATCAGAACCAGAAGGAAGCATGGGAAACGAGGGTGAAGACAAAGTCCAACAATTGTTGGAATATATAGTTGCATGAAAACTATAGATGACTGCTAGCCAACAATAGACAACACAACTCATTCAAATACAAGGAGGTTTCAATGGGAATCAAATAGAGGGAAATCAACAAAGTAGTAGGGCCTATATGGAGAATAAAAACACTCATATTCCAACATAGAGTAGCTCACCGATAGGTAGCAGTAAAACACCAAGGCCATTGTTACCGCAATTTCTTAAGGAACAATAGACAAAATTTCCAGAACAACATGACTAGGATAGTGATCCCCTTAAGAGTTACAAGGAGTACCTAGCCACAACACAAGATTTCCAAGAAGAATTTTATTTCCAGGACTATTACAATGCTAAATATAGGAACAAACCAAGGGAATGGAACAAAGCAGTGTAGTACTAGCAAAACTATGATCTTATGTGCAGGATGGGCAAGTTAATTGTTCCCTCTTTCAACGCATAAGCTAAGAGGTCAACTATCACTTAGGTGCAGAATATGGACACTTACCTCTAGCTCAACCCATTGACCGAGGCAGAGGAAATCAACATTTCCACCTTACATTTGGATGGGGAGTCTAATTAATTGTGACATCATGGGTTGGTCACCCTTGGACATGCTAAGATTACATCATATGTAGAATTCACCCAAAGGGTGATGGACAGGTTCGAAAGGAAGGATCCTGAAATTCATTCCAGGTAGTTGGCCCAGTTGAGACAGACAGGTACATCGAAAGAATTTATCATAGAGTTTCATAGGTTGGTTGTCAAGGTAATCGATATCTCAGAAAAAAGGTTAGTGATGCTATTTGAAAAGGGGATAATCGAACCCTTGAAGGGTTGGGTTAAGGATTTTAGGCCACCCACATTACAGGATGCCATCAAGAAAACTTGGGATATGGTAAAAACAATGGTCAAAAATGCCCCAGTAAATACCTTCATTCCTCAGAAGGGGAAGGCGAAAAATTTTCCCCAACAAACATGGACAAGGAAAGACAAGTTGGACGAAGACACTCGAAGAGAGCTTAGAAGAAATAAACTTGGATTTAGTTGCAAGGATCCATGGGAACTAGATAACCGATGTATGGGAAAGGGAAAGGTCCATTATATTGAAGTATTATCTGATGAATAAGATGAAGGTGAGGAGGAGAACCCGTACAGTCCAAATGAGGGTCAAAACAGTGGTGAGGCACCGCACCTTGTAATTATAGAACATGCATTATTACAAGAAGGGGTCAAGAAGGTGACCATAGCCACATTGTCAAGAGTACCTAGGTGCTATACCTTTCAAATAAGGGGGGTTATGTAGGGACAAAGAGTTAAAACATTGATTGATGGAGGGGCCACCCATAATTTCATAGATGCAACATTGGTTACCAGGAGACAAATTCCCACAAAACAAATTGAGGGTTTTGAAGTAGTAGTGGAAGATGGGTATAACATGATGTGTACCCAGAGGATTAGAGGGTTGGATGTGACATTGGGAAACTACACGTTGATCGATGACTTTTATGTGGTGGAACTAGCAGACACCAATGTGGTATTGGGAGTACAATGGTTATATTCCCTTGGAGACTTCAAAATGAATTATGAGGAGAAGAGGATGTAATTCATTGACACTAGGGGTCAGTGGGTTATCCTGGGGAGTATGTTATCAAGAGAACCCATGTTTGTATCCAACATATGCATGAAATGTCTCTTTAGACATGGATATGTGGCATGCATAGTGGAGTGTTTGGTCACAATATAGAAACCATCCTAGGATCACCAACATTACCATGCATACATACAGGAGTTGTTGGGTAAGCATGATAAGGTATTTGGGCCACTACCAGTAGGAATACCACCAGATCGAGGATTCAAACATGTCATTGAGTTAGAGGAAGGGTCCAAGACAGTGATTACTACACCATATAGTCATCCAAAGAAGATGAAGGACGAGATAGAAAAATCCATACAAGAGTTATTAGAGATGGGATACATCCGACCTATCTCTAGTCCATTTTCTTATTTAGTAGTATTGGTGAAAAAGAAGGATGGCACATGGATAATGTGCATTGAATACTGGGCTCTAAACAAGAAGACTATTAAGAACAGATACTCGATACCAAGGATTGATGAGTTGATAGATGAGCTACATGGAGAAGTATATTTTTTGACAATTGATCTTCGATCAAGATACCACCAGATCAGGGTGAGAGAGGAGGACATCCACAAAACAACATTCTGATGTCACTATGGTCACTATGAGTTTGTGGTCATGCCCTTTGGGTTGACTAATGTACCAACTACCTTCTATTCATGCATGAACCATATCTTTAACAAACAATTGAGAAGGTTCTTGTTGGTGTTCTTTGATGATCTTTTGATCTACAGTAAGACATGGAGGGAACATTTGGGGCATGTGGATGATATTCTCACCATTATGGAGGAAAGAACTTTTTTTTCTTAGGCAAAGTGTGAATTTGGATTGACAAAGATCTTGTATTTAGGGCACATAATAGGTGTTGAGGGAGTGAAGGTGCATCAAGAAAATATCCAAGAGATCTTAGATTGACCTACCCCCAGGTCGATCACAAATTTGTGAGGATTATTTAGGATATGCAACTATTATAGACGAATTGTGAAAGGGTTTTCACAACTTGGGGCACCGCTAATAGATCTGACCAAAAAGGGATCATTTAGGTGGATTGAGGAAGCACACGAAACATTTGAACGAATGAAGAAGGTAATGAGAACTTTCCTGGTACTAGCACTTCCAAATTTCTCTCAACCATTTGTACTGGAGTGTGATGCATCCAGAGAATGGATAGGAGCAGTACTAATGAAAAACCGCCATCCCATGGATTTTGAGAGAAGGAATTTGAGGGAACTAGAAAGGCTCTAATCCATATATGATAAGGAGATGTTGGATATTATGCATGCACTGGAAAAATTCCAATAGTACCTAGTGGGAGGACGTTTTGTAGTGAGGACCGACCACAATAGCTTGAAATACTTTTTGGAGAAAAAGGATTTGAGTCAAATACTATTATTGGACTAATCAGTAAGTGCAGACACAAACAAATCTCCCTAACTTCCACAAGAAAATAGAACAAAACATAACAGAATACACACTTCGCCTTAAACTTCATCATCATATGAACTAGTTTAGTGAGGTACAAGTGACATACCTTTTAAATGATGCTTGATCCTCGCTAGTGTCATCCTTGTAGCTCCTTCCTTGAGATTGCAGAATAGTAAGCATGTCTAAGAATCAAAAACCAACAAAGAGGGAAAACAAGGATATATGTATTCTAATGAAGTCTATGTATATGATCAAGGAATTATACAATAGAAGACGAGATGTTTATATAGGGAATAAATGTATTACTATATTAAATGAATGGAAAGTGGAGAATACAACCCATGCCTTGATGTTGCAAGGTCCCCTTTCAATTTCCCTTTTCTTCAACACACACACCTTTGCTCCAATGCCTTGAACGAAGAAGATCCACAATCTGACTTGAAGAACTAAAGCAAAGCTCTCAAGCATAATATGAAGTAGAACTCTCCATGCAAATATTAGCCTATTCAACCTTAGCCTTTTCCATGAGAGATCCCTCTTTATGTAGTGTGAAAGAGAGATGGATGAGGAGATTAGGATGATACCACCAAATCAGAGAAGCGAGTAAGATCCAAACCAATCAGAGGCCACCTCACCTTCTAGAAGATTCCCTTCTAGAACATTTGTGAAATTTGACTTTTCCTATACTTTAAGCATCGTCGCACTCTGCCCTAAACCTGGACTGTGATGTCGTTGCATGATGCTTGTGCATAGGGAGATCCCCCCAAAGTATGAAGTTAGAACATAGTGATAGCTGAAATACTTTGTCGAGTGTGTGTAGGGAAAAAGGAACATCGTAAACCTACCAACAAACAAGGAAATATAGTACAATAATATATCATCATTGAGGTAGGCATTCCCATACTCAGAATAAAAATGACTCTAAGTATAAATGCTGACATGAAAAAATCCATGTCAAGTAAGACAGGTCATGGCCACCAAACATACACTGTGGATCCATGCTAATATGACTCAAATCTGAACATAGCCACCAAAAATACATTGTGAATCTATGCATTAAAGACTCAAATTTGAACATAGCCATGAGACATACACTATGGATATATGCAACAATACAATATGAATATACTCCAACACAACCTTAATCTGTCAGAAAAGATTCAGGGTCTTCATCTCCACCACTCTATAGCATGAATCTAACCATGCAAATACATGTGTTAAAGTCGAACATGGTAGAAACCACTTTATTACCGATCATTAGTGTCTATCATTAACAAGTGCGAGGGAAATCACCATTAATGTCAATGACTCCCAAAGTACACTAGTACAATCCAACGAGTGTGAATTTGTGAGCTGAAGTCAGACACTCAGTGGAATCTCCTGATTAGGGGTCAATAATGAAAACCCCCTGTTGAAAGCGAGGAAACCTTCCATTGAGGCATGCAAGTTCCAAGGTACCAATTAGTTTGTAAGTCTAATTCCTGGACAATGACATGAAACGGGTAAAAATATTTGATGTAAATCAGAGTAATAAGTGATTCAGGACTAACTCAGAGATGGTCGATGCAATAGAAGGCTTAAGGACTGCAAAAATGGTCGACGCAATAGAAGGATTTCTGGGTTGAACTTCTCTTTGAACATATTGATGACACAACAATTGTATTGGAAACACCGACTCAACAACATGGATCACAAACCAATTTGTAATCTTATAAAGGAGTATGATCAAGAGACAAGCAGATTTTCCAACCTAGACACAAAGCGAGTGAAAGGGTGTTATCTTCAAAAGAGACTCTTTCATAAAATAAAGGTTTAGATACTTTTCTTTCCCAATTTTTCTCCCACCATTTTTGGCGAGTACCTCTTTTTTTTTACACAAGATTGAGGAGGATAACATATGCTTGAACTGTAAGATCATCCTTCGGATGAGTCCTTCGGAGTATATTTCATGAACCCTAGGAAGGAGTGGGTTGGTTCCATATGGGCCTTTCGATGTTTGTTTTATGAGTCCAAAGAAAACTCAATGGTTTTTCATATTTAGAGAGTCTGAAAAATACTTAAAGGAAACTCCAAAATGTCCTTTTTCATAAAGTAGTCTGATGAGGCCAAAAAAGAGATAAACTATCGCTCAATAGATGTTTTCTTCAAACACTTTAATGAGCGTGAAAAGAAAAAGATCACTCAGCCATATTTTCATGTTTAGAGAGTCTGAAAATAGCTTAAAGAGGAATCCAAGGGGTTCCTTTTTCGTATAAACTTTACGAGTCCAAAAAAGTGATAAAAGTATACTCAGTTACATTCTCATTGATTTATGAGAAAGAGAAATAACAAAGACTAAGCTCATGATTGTTTTGATTTTTACGCAAGCTTAAAACAAAACAAAACTATGCTTGCGATAGATTTTATTTTTACACAAGATTAAAAATAAACAAAACTATGCTTGGACCTGATTTAATTTTTACACAAGATTGAACCAGAGGAAACTATGCTTGAGGTAGGTGGTTTCATTCTTACACAAGCTTGAACCAGAGAAAACTATGCTTGTGACTTCCCAAAGCATTATCTAGGGATGGTTGGTACTTTTTCCCCAGCTTAAGAAGCTAGTGGCTTAACTTCAGCATGAATTCCAGAGGCTGGAAGCAAATGCCCCCCAAGCTTCATTTCTTCCAACTGCAAAGGAGAATGAAATGACGCTTCAAATACTAGACGAAGGAATTAACTCAAACAGAGAGGGGAGAAAATATATTTCATTTTTTAACGAGCTTGACATAGGAATAGGAACTATGCTCAATAATTCAGGTTCAATCCCCAGACCTTTGTTTCATTTTTTAATGAGATTGACACAGAAACATGAACTATGCTCGTATCCTTTGTTTCATTTTTTAACGAGGTTTCCATAGAGACACAAAACTATCCTCATAGCTGGTTTCATTTTTTAATGAGCTTGAAATCAGAAAACCATGCTCAAAGATGGTTTCATTTTTTAATGAGCTTGAAATCAGAAAACCATGCTCAAATATGGTTTCATTTTTTAATGAGCTTGAAATCAGAAAACCATGCTCAAATATGGTTTCATTTTTTAATGATATTGAAATCAGAAAACCATGCTCAAAGATTCTCTTCTTGATCACGACTTCCAAGAGGACAATGCTCTGGAAGGACACCATGTTAACGGAAAAAATTGGTCATGGCCTCTAAGAGATATTCACTCGATGGAAGAAACACACTCTGTAAGGAACACATGTTGAGGGTCACGATAGGGGTGAGGAGATCAGGCTCCAATAGCCCTACCGAAGAGATGACCATGTCAACTACCAGATCCAATTCATAAGAGATTGAGATTACAATGAGAGGCTCATGTTTATGGGTAGCTGAAGGCATGGGAGACAACACCACATAATTGACTTGTGGCAAGGATGATACCAATTGTATATAAGAACTGTTTAGAGAGGTCATTGGGTTGGTAATCAAGTTAGGACCAACGAGTGAAAGTTGATCAATAGTCACAATTCTTCCATCGTGAGGGAAATATATCACACAAAAAAGAGTGGACACAATATATTTCATGGCATACACATAATCTCGCCTAAGGAGTAAATCAAAATCCAAGGGGTCCTGGACTACCATAACATCAATAAAGACATTTTTCCCTCCCAAAGTTATAGGAAACTGAGGAAGGAATCCTAAAGGGTGATTGGTTATTATGTTAAAAGATAACAGATTTTGGGTAATCGACATAAGCTGAGGACAACCCAAATCTTTCCAAGCAATAGAGGACAAGATACTAAGGGACACACCTTCATCTATCAACGTTCGAGGAACATCTTGACCACAAACTTGTATTGTAATCTTGAAAGGAATGTGAGAGGGAAGATGAGGTCCAGTTAGCGCACCCCAATCAAAAAGGATGGCCTCATTACTTGGAGGGGGTTCCATGGGAGAAGGAGGAATTCCCCTCAGCACGGTAGTCTCTGTATCAACAAGAAAAACATGAGCAGTATCAGGTTTACTCTCTAGTGGGAGAGTCGGATCGACCGATGACAAGATCAGATCGACCACTTGGGTTTCATTATCCAAGGGGAGAATGGGGTCGACGGGTGGAAATGAATCGAGCCGAGTATGGTCGCCAATTTTGTTACCGGACTAATTGGTAAGTGCAGACACAAACATATCTCCCTAGTTTCACCCCGAAACTAGAACAAAATAAGACAGAATATAAAACTTTCCCTAAGTTTTAATTATCAATCATACTAAATAACAAGAGATAAATGACATACCTTTTAAATGTCGTTTGTCCTCACTAGTGTCATCCTCACTCCATTATAAGGCTTATGGGATGTTGAATCGGTAAAAAGACACAAGCCAACGAAGTGAAAGAAACAATCTATACTCAACAAAACCTATGTATGTGATCAAGGAGTCATACAATAAAATAGGACCAATTTTATGGGAAAGAAATATATCACTGTATTAAAGATATGAACAGGAGAATACAACCAATGTATTGGTGGTGTAAGGTCCCTTCCAACACTTCCTTTATTCCCACACACTTTTTCTCCAAGGATTATGAGATCAACAATCTATCTTGACAAAGCAAAGCTCAAAGCCAACATACAAGCTCCAAAAACTCCAAGCTACAAAACTCAAGCTAACTTTCCCCGTGAGAACTCTCCTCATTTTATAAGCTGAAAAGGATAGGGTGAGGAGGTTAGGATGATCCCATGAGATCAGGGACATGACTCAGATCCAAACCGATCGAAGGACACCTCACCTCAGAAGATTCTCTTCTAGAAGAATCAAGAATATGCTATTTTTCCTTTGTACGAAAATTGTCGCACTGTTAACACTAAGAAAACTGCGACGATGTCGCAAGCCACTGTGGTGCAACCTGTGATGATCCTAGATCATCGCACCATTAACACTGATCAAGGTGCGATGATCCCTTTTCATAACGTTTTTACAAAGGAAAAGGTAATTTTCATCTCTCTAGGAAAATGTATCTTCATTCTTCTTCGAGGATTCAGGACATTGATCCTTCTCAAGAAAAAGGATATATTTACATCATTAATGATCATAGGGGTGACGAAAATAATCTGTAACAAAGACAACAAAAGTGGTTGAGTAAGTTACAAGCCTATGACTTTGATATTGAATATGTTAAGGACAAGAATAATGTAGTTTTCGATGCCCTTTCTAGTAGGCCTTCAATATTTTCCCTTGCAGAGGTCTCAACAGATTGGAAGTTCACCCTCTTGGTGGAATATTCCAAAAATACATTCACTAGTGAGTTGATGGAAGGTACCAACCAGGATGAAAGATACAAAGTAAAGGATGATATCATCTACTACAAGGAGAGGATCTATCTTGTCCATGAATCCATGCTCAAGGATAAAATATTGAGGGTGATTCATGACACCCCCTTAGACAGCCACCCAGGGTACTTGAAGACTTATAGACATGTGAGAGAGAGATTCTCATGGAAGGGTATTAAGGAGGATGTACAATGGTATGTGAGGGAGTACAAGACTTGTTAGAAGAACAAGCCAGAAATGACACACCCAACATGTTTACTTCAACCACTACCTATTCCATAGAGGAAATGGGAGAGAATTTCCATGGATTTCATTACATATTTAACAAAATTCTAGGGTAGGAACTATATTTATGTGTTGGTAGACAGGTTGACCAAATATGCACACCATTTTTCCATTCCTTCATAATACAACGCATATTAGGTGGCAGATATTTTCTTGAGGGAATAGTTTAGACTCCATGTTTTTTTGAGGAACATAGTCAGTGACCGGGATAGCGGGTTTCTCTGTGCATTTTGGTAGGAGCTATTCAGGTTATCTAGGACAGAGTTCAAACCTAGTACTAGCTATCACCCCTAGACAGACAAACAAACTGAGATAGTGAAAAAATGGGTAGAAGGGTACATGAGGAACTATGTGTCAGGACAATAGTGAGAATGGATAAAATGGTTGCATCTCGGGGAGCATTGTTACAACACCACTCATCACATGCCCATTGGGATGAGTCCATTCAGTGTGTTGTATGGCTATGATGCCCCATTATTTGTAGATTTGGAACTTAGAGAGAGAAAGGCTCCCAAGGACAAATACTGGTTGCAGGAAATTCAGGACATCGTGAGGATCCTAAAGGAGAATTTGCAAGTTGTTCAGAACCAACAAAAGGTGTATGCAGATAGGCATTGGGTGGAGGGTAGTTTTAAGGTTGATTGAGGACAAGCAATTCCGGGAAGGGAGGATTGTAATTCCCCCCTCCAATTGATGACTCATTAACCTACATGACTCCCATAGGCCATAATCAACAAATAAAAAGGGGAGTTGAAGTATCAAACCCTAAAGAGATATTAAATAAAATAAATAATTATATTTTAATCAAGTGAGGGTTTGATTTGGTGAAGAAGGAAGATCTAGAAGAATCGGAGAAGAACAATAAATAGAAGGGGAGCCTACCTCTTTGTGCATTATTATTTGATATGTATTGAGTGGTCTTGTGGCCAACGTTTTCGTTAGGTTTTTGGGAAAAACCCTTCCAGTGCGGGTTTAGTTTCAGTGGTGCAATACCCACCCTAGCTACACAAAGGAGAGTTCATTTGGAGTCTGTGTCTCGTGGTATTTTCTGAAGACCTTGAAGTATAATGGAGCAGAGTAGTGGAAGGCTTGAATAACCTCGGTTTCTATCTTGGCATCATACCGGGTTTCCTTGTGTGTTTCGTAACAGATTGTGTAGTTTCCCAGCAGCCAATAGTTTATATTCATAGTCTTGTTCTGTAGTTGTTTTTACAACTACTAGAGATATTTGTATTGTTGTTCCCATTCGTAATAAGATGCCATATTATTTCTTCTCTATTTATGTGTGCTTTCCATGTGTTTTATAATATTCCTCATTGAGAAAATTATTGTAAGGGTTTAATATCATCTTCACATAGGAAGAATTCATAATTTGGGTCAAGGATATTACATAGCAGAATTTTAGTATTTTTACATATCAATAATGTTTTTGGATCAAATTGAAAATATAGAAATTCAAAAAGGTGAGGAATGATAAAATACACATTCCTCAAGTTGAATAATTGAATTTGGCCAAGAAAAGAACCTCGAACATGCATTTTAGTGAAGGAGGGAAATTTCAATCAATTTTAGTCAAAATTACATAAGTTGTCTACTTGGCAAATCTATACTAGCAAATGGAGACAAACTTGGGAATTCTGAGACATGGGTTTCGTCGACAATGCAAAATATATATATATAAGAAGTCTCACTTTTTGAAAAGGACAATTGCACAAATTTTGGAATGCATTTTTAAGCGCTCTTATGTAGATTTGTACTATGTTTTTAACAAGCTTAGAAAATTTAAGAAATTAATTCAAATTTGACATTTTTATTGAATTTTTGTGAACTCTCGGAATATGAAGGGTTGTATTTTGAATTTGAATAGTTAGGGAGTTGAAAAGACAGAATCCATGGAGTACAAGCATAAATATAAATATTGTGAATGAACAAATGGCCTTTGCTCTCTTTTGATTTGGAGTTTTTGTGGTGCTTGTTGTTGTAGGAATCTAGAGACTTGTGCATATGATATATGAATGTAATGAGTTTTGAGGGCATTTTCCATTTACGTAATAAAGTGGCAAAAATTGTTGGTGAAATTATTTTCTATAATTTTTTGTGATAATAGATTGTGTGTGTTATGCTTGTTATTATTTAATGTATTTGCACATATGTGGTTTAATGTAAGTGCTTACGTTGTATGACTTTCATTTGCAAGCCATAAGCACTTCATCAAGTGGTATCAAAGCAATTTGATCCTATTGTTCAGACTCCTAAATGAAGGATAATTCTAGCAAACAAAGTGAGGGTAGGGAAGAGTTATCCACAACAATGTAGAGGATCTAGTGGATGGTGTGGACGTGGAGAGTTAACAAACATAGAGTTGTTGTAGAGATCCTAAAGAGAATGTTAGATATGGTATAGAGAAGGACGGGTTATGGAAGGCCCATACATACATACATACATACATATATATGTATGTATGTATGTATGTATGTATGTATGTATATGTATATGTATATGTGTGTGTGTGTGTGTGTGTGTGTGTGTGTGTGTGTGTGTGTGTGTGTATACATTGAAAGTAAAAAAAAAAATTATTATTTTGCAGATAGGTGCTTTCTACATTCCAATATGGGGGAGATGTGTAATTCCTTTAATGCTT
>SNQJ01S0010232.1:105282-116835 GCA_010110895.2 Picea sitchensis | reverse complement strand
CTGTTCTTTTTGGCTTGCCCATCCTTTGGTAACAATCACAAGTTCTCACATACTTCTTGACATCTATAAATAGAGTTGGCCAATAGTATCTGAGATGGAATATGTCAAAGAAGTTTGTTTATATGCAAAATTCCCACCATGGGTTTCATCATGACATGCTTTAAAAATATCAAAGAAATCATCCTCCCTAACACACCTACGAATTATCAAATCTAGTTCTGAAAGTATTAAATATCTCCTTTGATCCATGGATATTTAGCTCTAGATTTGATTATTTTCTTTTTCTCTTTTGGTGAGATATGGGATGGTAACTTCCTTGTAGCTAAATAATCAGCTATATTAGAAAACCATGGAGTTTTGGTAGATATAGAAAATATATTCTCATCTGGGAAGGGGTATACTATTGGAACACTCTCACCAAGATTATTGATGTGCAAAAGAAAGTATGCCACCTAATTTTCCTTTCCAGGTCGATCTATGATAGCAATATTGAATTCCTGCAACAATAATAACCATCTTTTTATTCTACCATTTGTAATAGGCTTATTCATTAAGTATCTAATGTCAAAATGGTATGTATGGAAAAATACTCTGTATCAAGTAATATAATGTCATAATTTATTTACACCATGAATAACTGTCAACATTTCATTTTTAGTCATTGTATAATTGAGCTCAACTAGATTTAACTTTTTACTAATAAAGTAGATAGAATAGGTTAGAAGGTTTCCCTTTTGACCTAGTACTACTCCCACTGTTGTATCAGATGCATCTGTAAAGATGTGAAATAACAAGATCCAGTCTAGACTCTTCAATATTGGTGGTGATAAATGTTTTTCTTTAAGATTTTGGAAAGAAGATCTATAGATAGCGTCCCAACAAAATTCAATGTCTTTCAAAATTAATTTAAACAAAGGAAAGTTTATTTTACTAAAAGTTTCAATGAATATACGATAATAGTTTGCATAGCTTGGAAAACTTTTAACATGTCTTTGATTTTATGGAATTGGCAATTTGAGAATGATATATATCTTGTCTAGATCTACCTTTTGTCCTGTAGGAGACACATGATGAGAACACACAATTCCTTCAGTTTGCATCATACAAATTTTTGCATCACTAAGTGTTAGATTTTTTGCCAGGAATCTTATTAAAACTTTTTCCAAATTATTTAAGCATATTCAAAATCATCTCCATACACTAAAAAATCATCCATGTAAACTTTTGCACATTCATGTATCAAATCAGAAAAATGGCCAAGACCACCCTCTGAAATGTGGTTGGTGCATTACATAGCCCAAAGGGTAGGACTTTATATTCATATGTCCCCCATGGACATCTGAATGTTGTCTCATATTAGTCTTCCAAGGTTATTTTAATTTGATTGTAGCSACTGAATCCATCGAGGAAATAAAAGTATTTATTTCCTTCTAATGTGTCGAGGAMTTGGTTGATGAAGGGTAGAGGAAAATAATCTGTTAAAGTTTCTTTATTGAATTATCGATAGTCCACACATATTCTCCATTTTTCATTCTTTTTGGGTACTATCACCAAGGGAGAAACCCATTGGATATCTGAGATATGATAGATAAAGTCTACTTTTAACAGTTTTTTAAGTTCTTCTTTCACTACCTCTTTTAGCATAGGATTCATTCTTATTTGTGGTTGTCTAAAAAGTTTGGAATTCTATTCTATGTAGATGTGATGAGTGAAAGTATGTCGGTGGATACCTTTCATATCTGTGTAATCCCAGGAAAATTGTTTAGAATATTTATGCAATAATTTTATTTTATTTTTTTGTATCTAGCAGAATCGACAACTGGGAAGTCTCGTACTTGCATGACACAGGTTTGATTCTGACCGCTACAACTATAACCTCCAGGTTCCATACGTATGCCCCTTCCACAGGCACAAGTAAGTTGGGGGGATTTGAACTCGGAACCTCATCGAATATAACACTTCATATCACGACACTTTCCAATTGAGTCGCCCCCCGGTGGCTATATTTATGCAATAATTGAATTAACCTTTCCTCCTTAGATTTTTCCAAATTAGAGTTGATGTTTAAACATTTCCCGGGGAAATTTTCAATGACTTTGTTGTGTGAATCTGATATTGTGTTTATAGGGAATATAGTTTCAAATAAAGACTGTAAATAATCCACTGTACAATTTTACTAAAAACTTTTCTCCAAAAGATCATTAGTGGAAATTTGTTGAGAATATTCAAATTTCTCTATGGAGTCTAGATTATAAATGAAGTAATTAAGTATATTTTCTTCATTCTCTTCTATGAAATTTATAGCTTGAGAAATTCTACAAAAATAATGAATAGTTTCTTCCCCAGAGTTTCTATCTTCAATCCATGAAATTTGTTCCAATTCAGTAATAGATCTAGTAGGTCGATAAATTGTCAATTGATTTCTTTCACTCCCTCTTGAAATAATCATATTTCCTAATCTACAACTAATAAGATCATCAATTGTTTCCAACCAAGGTCTTCCAAGAATAAGAGGGTGTCCACCTAAGTTAGATTTTGGTTGAAGAACTACAAATTCTGCAGGATACTCCCATGAATCCAAGGATACAATGAAATAATCTACTACACACTCTAGTTTTACCCGAGATCTATCTACCATTTCCAATATTGTAGGTCTAGCTCGAAGATTACAAATGTTCAGATTTTTCATTGTTTCCATGGTCATCACATTAATAACTACACCTAAGTCAATTAAAGTACTTGTAATAGAAAGATTGTTGATGAAGATGGTAACAATTGGTACCCCTAGATCAACAAATTTGTATGTTGTAATATTTGTTGACATTAGGGTAGCTAGTTTTCCAACAACTTGCAGTGTTGATGGATCCTTCCTTTTTCTTCGTGATTTCTTAAGTCATAATTCCCTAATTGTTCTTGTATAGAGTGATATGTTATTTATAGCTTCTAATAAGGGAATTTTAACATAGATATTCTTTAATTCATTTAATAAATCATGCTCATAAGGAGTTATGGATTTTTCCAAGTACAACCTCCCTAGAAAAGGAGGTGTTTTTGTTAATGGTAGTTGATTCTTCTGAGTTTCAACTAACTTGTGTGAAATTGTAGTGTAATTTTTATTATTATTTTATCATTCTTTTTCTTTTTATGGAGGGTTATTTATGAATTGTTTTACCTGACCTTAAGTGGATATCCTAGAAAAAAAATGCATAAGTGGGAAATGTTCCTTCTTCAACATTATAAGCAGGTATTTTCACTTTATTATTAGGATTAGCTAATGATTGTGATGGAAATTAAGTTTGTCTCGTAACTGGTTAGTTAGAAGGAAGTTGTGGCTATCGTGGTTGAGTGATTTGTGGTGGATGAAGTACATAATATGGATATTGAGTGGATAGAATTTTGTTTTTTTTGCGGGTATGGTTGATGTTGAAACAGATAAGATTGTTGTTGAAATGGAAAAGATTGTGGTGGATAAGGTTGTTGAAAATAATATTGTTGATATGATTGATATGATGATTGAGGAATATGGGGAGGATGGTTTCCATAAGTGGATCCTTTCCGACCTTGTTGAAAATGTTGGTTTTGATCTTGTTGAGGAGGCCATGCTTGTCAAGGAAAAGGGGCATTCCATGTGTTTTCTACAAAATTTGGATAATAATATGAAGGGAATTTCTTAGCAGGATCTGGAGGAATACCTGTTGTGCATGGTTTCCATGGTCTTCTTGGTGAAACATAATAAAGAGATCATGTTGATGTGCTTTCACCTTCAAAAATTGATTTGATTCCTAGAAATGATGGGAAATTTTTCATTGAATTTTATTTTACACAAATGACACAAACTTGAATACTATCTAATGGACATTCTCTAGGTGGATGTTTTTTCCTACTTTGATGGAAAAAAATTGCTAAATATTGATTTTTCTCTTCTTGTTTCCTTTTATCCTTCAATGTATCAATATGAGAACCTAATGTACTCAAAAGATTAGTTTTAAAATTTTCCAACAAATTGCCTAGTTTTGTCATAGTTATACTCCTTGTGGATGATTTGGTGACTTTAGAAAGAGCATCTCTTGATCCTTTTATAGCTTTAGCTTTTCCCTTGGAGTATTTCATGCACATTTCAACAATTTTTTCAAACAGTAAAGTTGAAATGTCATTGGATCCCATGATATTAATAATATCAATATACTCATTACAAATGCCTTATAAAAATATTGTATGAATAATATCAAAATTTAAAGAATTTTGTTTCGAATTTTGAAAATTGCACAAAATCTCTCTGGGTAGTCCTCTAATTTCTTATCTTCCAGTTGAGCCATGCTGAATATGTCTTCTTTTGAATCGCGTGGTCTACAATAAGATTGATACTTCTTAAGGAAAATTTTCCTCATAGTATCCCAATTCCCAATAGTATTTTCTCCTAGCCCAATAAACCATTTTAAAGAAGTGTTCTTCAGAGTGGCAGGAAACAAACGAAGTTTGTGAGAATCGTTTGTATACCTATAGGTATTACATAAAATATCAAATTCAAACTAAAATGCATCAGGGTCTTCAAAGGCCATACCATGAAAGTTAGGAAGAAATGAGAGTGGAATATTTTTCATCTTTACTTCATATCCAAATTATGTAGGTACATCTAAGATGGGAAAACCAAATGTAACTTCCTCTTCTTCAACTCCTGCATCATTTGGACCTCTTTCTCTTTGTCCTCCTCCTTCTAGTATCATTTCTCTTTCTCCACCTCTTGGACATCTTTCACCTTCTCCTTATGGTATTATTGGTATTCTCTGTCCTTCTTCCCCACCTCTTGGCATTCTTCTTCCTCCTCAAATGTGAGATACTTCATCAACTATCGTATTGTCCCAAAATATCAAAAACAGTTTACTCCAACCTTTTGGTTATTCAAATTGTTCAACGGTATCTTCAGTTTGTGTCTGCTTTGAGCTTTTTGTAACAATCTACTTTCTTGTATCTTTCTTAGTACCTGCAAGCAAGTTAGTACCATGGGGTTTTGTGGATATTTTGATAGATGGTTTAGTATATAGTTGTGAATATGATGGAGTAGGTGGTCTAGTAGATGGATTTGTAGGTGGTTGTCAAGATGATGAAGTAGGTGGTTTAGGAGATGGTTGTGATGATTTAGTAAGTGTTTTATGGGGGATTTTGATTTTTCTGGAACATTTGTTTTTCCTCTTTTAACAAACCTACCCTTACTATCTCTAGGTCTAACTAATATATTCATGAAAATCACACATGAATAGTTCTTTTGAAGACTCAAAAAAGTGGTTGTGGAGGTTCATACCTCCCATATTACCTTCTTCATTCCTTCCAGTCCTAAATGTGTGAAAAACAAAAAAAAAAATTACAAAATATTTCAAAACTAATTCTTTCAGTTCCTCCCTAGAAACGACGCCAAAAATGCCAACTTAATTTATTTTCATAAAAAAGACACTTATCGTGTCAATCCATGGTCACCAGACTTGTGAAGAACAATCATTGTATTTGAGGGAACTATCTTCAAAATATAGACTAAGAAGTAAATCCAATATTGTAAGCAATCATCAAATAATCTAGGAAGTGAGGTCTAACCTAATATTTAAAACTTCAAATCAAATACAACTATTTCGACCTTAGGTTATCATTGTTCCACTTGTAGAAAATCAGGATGCAAAGTGAAATATGCCATTGGTTGTGGACTTATTACAATAGTACTTTGTCAACTAGTGAGGTTAAGGGTTTTGAAAGAAGTTTCTAACACATATGCAAAGTGAAAAGACTTGAATTAAATTTAATTCCTTCAAAAATAAATTCTATCTCTACTTAAAATATTGCAATGTAAATAAAAATTCTAATTAATCAATCCAACAAGAAAGTAACTAATATTCTCAACCTAGACTACAAAATCTTACACAGGCAAAATATCAGGCTATGAGGTGAAACATTCCTTAAGAAATGACTACACAACGGTTCTATTTTCACTGATGTAGGTTATTGGTTAAAGAAAAAATTATAATCACACGAGAAAACAACTCACTCAGATTTTCTTAGTTGATCAAGTATCTGTTAGTGTCTGACATGTAGAAGGATTAAGTTGTAGTGTCTTTAGCCTACTCCGTTGAGTGGCTTAAATACTTGCAACAATACTCCGTTGACTCCTCAATCCTTACTCCCATCAACAAAATCAGTTCTAAGTGTTTAAAAATAAATAAAACTTTCATGAAAATGAGACTAATTCTACAACAAATAAACTAGTGTAACAAAAAATTAAAATAGTGAATAGTAAACAATGAATTAAAGATTATGAGCAGTGAACCATTAGCACAAGATAAATACAATGATTAACATATAAACAAATATTTATTAATGGGTATAAACAACAGATAAATAAAATAAAATGAAAAGTAAATCAAAGAGTATATACCAACAATAAAACTACAACAAATGTACACATAAAACAATGATGCATATGATGAAGAATGGGGGGCCTCCAAGCCTCAAACTATACTATCAAGGACTATCAGATGGAATAACTTAGTATGGATTCATGTATTAATGAAATAAGTTTGTACAAAGCTTCAGTGTGTCTCTTAGAAACCAAAATCTTCAGCAAAATTCAAAACTAGAAAGTTGGTTCTATCTCCCAAAGTCTTTGTATGTTTATGTATATACACATCATGAAATGAAACTAAAATACTATCATTCCTCTACCTAGCTATCTAAATCTAATATTATCCATCTATTAAGATCGAATTCATCCTTTGGAGTGTGTAATGACGCTCCAGAGGTTGAACATCACAAACATTTGAATTAACAAAGTAAACTAAACTCAAAATATATTACTACACATATACGACTTTCATTCAACCAAAATTTCTATCACATTCCACTAACTCTAAGAAGTATATCTAGCGAAGTGGTTAGAAGAAGGGTGTAATTATAGTTATAAGGGTGGAATTTCACTAAAACGTATTTTTAGAATTGTGCAGCTTGCACATTTCTATTAATGTCATTATAATCATCAATAATCCATCAAAATTTATAGATCATTAATAAAATCATTACTATAAATTGGAGACATCATCTTAATGAATTATAACTTAATAGTGTTAGTCATTAAGTGAAAGATATTAAATATATTCATAATACAATCTTTAATATCAATTATTGAAACATAATCATGAATAACCTCATTAATATAAGGTCTTTTATGCAATTATTATTATAATTCAATAACTATAAGTTATATCAAAATAAAAATTCACTAACTATATATACAATTATGATACTATATTTATTATGATCAATTATTTCATAAAGTATTACCAAAAACCCAAATCATTTACTTATAACATCATATAACTAGCATACCCCCTAAGCGGGGCAATGGGAATGCCGAAGTAATTTGAGGGAGGTTTGACCACTCTGTTTATTGGGCAGACAAACAATGTTTGAAATTGCAACCTTCTACCTCAACCCTTTCTACCCACCTCAACCCTTTCTACCCACCTAAATAGTGTGCCCACTACCATCACATTGCAACCTTTTACCTCAAGCCTTTCTACCTAGCTAAAGAGTGTGTTCACTACCGTCCATAAGCGAAGACCTTACATAAATCCCATAAAACACCATTTATCTTCCCCTCTATACATGTCTCTAAATACTTATTTTAAGTTTATATGTTTCCTCTATTTTTTTATATACTTTATATTTATAAAGTTTTTATTTTTCTTCCTTATATAAATATTTATATATTTGTATTTAAAATATATAAAATTTAATATATAATATTTAATACTACAAACATAAAAATTTAAAGATAAAATCATATATATATATATATATATATATATATAAGACCTAATAGTGCTTCTCATTGACTAAGAGTTCATCTTCCTTGCACCTCCTAGTACTGTTTGAAAGGGTGGGGTAAAATTTCCTTTTAAACCCTAATTCAACAAATCATAAAGACACAGTTTCTAACTCCTAAACAAAAAGGTCTTAAATTGCATCAATTCTTTTTCATACACCTAAATTCATAAAACTAAGTAAAGATTTTAGTTTTTTATTAGTTCTATAAACCAACAAATTTCATCATTCTCATAATATAATATAATATGTAAAGATGATATTCTCAAGAGTGATTTAACCTACCTAGTTTCATGTCTAGAGTGCATACAATATGTTAAAATAAAGTAAAGTAGTCCCTTTACCTATAACATCCATATAACTGATAAATAAATATTTTTAATGAATTAACTAATATGAATTAGTAATTTGGACATATTGTGAACATATTATTTATTTAATTAATTAACTTCTTAGTTAACCTATAATGTAAGTAACTTTTTTTGTCAACATATAATGTGAACTCATGCTCGGTCATGCTATTTATTTTAAATAAATAAAACTTCTTCAAGGATTGTCTGGTTAAAGATGGAAATAACCCCGTGTTACTTGATTAATTTCTCGTTAATAATATCGGGAGGATACATATCCCGCGCCACTTCGTTAATTGTCATTAATAATATTAGGATTCCGAGCCTGTCCAACTTTCATTTGGACTTTCTTCTGTAAAACACTGGACGACGAGTATCAGAATATAGGAAGGACCGGTAGTGGAATTAAACTAGCACAACCACTAACTCGTGGCTGGCGAACGCTACGGTCTATAAAAAAAACTCAATAAAGATGCTAGGTTAAAAAAAACTCAATAAAAATGTGAGGCTTATGCATGAAAAAACTAGACACTTTGAGAATTTCAAAAGTTAATTATTTAAATGTGGCAATCATATGATGTTACAATAATTTCTTAATATGATTAGGTAAATGTTAAAAAAATGCAAAGAAGTTATCAACAATAAATATGACTGATTGATTTTGGAGGACGAGTAAGAATATGCCAACATCTTCAATGCATAACCATCAGATTAGAATTTAAGATTAAAAGATCATTAATTGTGCCCATCTCTAATAGGTATACGCCTTTCTGCTTAATAAAAACAGAAAAACTTTCTAGATCATACCATACCGTCAACTATCCATGTTGATTGATAGTTAGCCTCTCTCCACACGNAAGAGTGATTTAACCTACCTAGTTTCATGTCTAGAGTGCATACAATATGTTAAAATAAAGTAAAGTAGTCCCTTTACCTATAACATCCATATAACTGATAAATAAATATTTTTAATGAATTAACTAATATGAATTAGTAATTTGGACATATTGTGAACATATTATTTATTTAATTAATTAACTTCTTAGTTAACCTATAATGTAAGTAACTTTTTTTGTCAACATATAATGTGAACTCATGCTCGGTCATGCTATTTATTTTAAATAAATAAAACTTCTTCAAGGATTGTCTGGTTAAAGATGGAAATAACCCCGTGTTACTTGATTAATTTCTCGTTAATAATATCGGGAGGATACATATCCCGCGCCACTTCGTTAATTGTCATTAATAATATTAGGATTCCGAGCCTGTCCAACTTTCATTTGGACTTTCTTCTGTAAAACACTGGACGACGAGTATCAGAATATAGGAAGGACCGGTAGTGGAATTAAACTAGCACAACCACTAACTCGTGGCTGGCGAACGCTACGGTCTATAAAAAAAACTCAATAAAGATGCTAGGTTAAAAAAAACTCAATAAAAATGTGAGGCTTATGCATGAAAAAACTAGACACTTTGAGAATTTCAAAAGTTAATTATTTAAATGTGGCAATCATATGATGTTACAATAATTTCTTAATATGATTAGGTAAATGTTAAAAAAATGCAAAGAAGTTATCAACAATAAATATGACTGATTGATTTTGGAGGACGAGTAAGAATATGCCAACATCTTCAATGCATAACCATCAGATTAGAATTTAAGATTAAAAGATCATTAATTGTGCCCATCTCTAATAGGTATACGCCTTTCTGCTTAATAAAAACAGAAAAACTTTCTAGATCATACCATACCGTCAACTATCCATGTTGATTGATAGTTAGCCTCTCTCCACACGGAAAAACTTTCTAGATCATACCATACCGTCAACTATCCATGTTGATTGATAGTTAGCCTCTCTCCA
Source organism: Picea sitchensis (assembly GCA_010110895.2). Lineage (NCBI taxonomy): Eukaryota > Viridiplantae > Streptophyta > Pinopsida > Pinales > Pinaceae > Picea > Picea sitchensis. The sequence goes on along the minus strand of SNQJ01S0010232.1, from coordinate 106,760 downwards.
CACGCATAACGGTTAACTTTTTTGACTATCTATAAGTTTTCAATTGTTATAAAAAATATTTAATTTTGAAATTTTGTAATATTGATTGGTTGAGATTGTTATTTTTAATGAATAAATAAGTTTATTTTTAAATATTTTTTGATGTATTTTGAAATTATAATATTAAATTATTAAAATCATTATTTTTAATAAAAAACTTGTTATTTAATATTATTAATACTTTTTATATAATTTAATTTTACATTAATAAATATTAATATTATTTTATATAAATTGATTTTACATTATTTTATTTGCAAATTCGTACATTTAAATTGATTCTGCCCAAATTTTAATGAAAAAATTACCAATCACACTTCTATTAACTATAAGAAACTAATACATAAACCAATTAAATTACATTATAAATAACTGAATCAACTTTGAGCTAGATTAAAATATTCTTAAAAATGATATTAAACATTTAATCGATTGAATCGATGGCATTTTGAGAAAAATGTCTACAAAATCGACGTTGAGCTGGATTAAAATATTTTTAAAAATGCAACAAAACATTTAATCGATTGAATCGATTGCATTTTAACAAAAATATTTACAAAAATGACGGTTTGCCAAAATAGAGAAAATGTTAATTAACCCAAAATTTGAACTTCAGCTGAAGGAAAATGAAGGATCCCAGTATCATATTTTTTGCTTACAGGAAAATGAAGGCTCTGAATAAAGCTACATTCTCGGCGGTATCATGTTTTTTTCTTACAAAATAAGGCAATTTTTTTTCACAATATGTAATTATAGGACTTCCTCCAGAGTAGAGCTCACAGCTAGTTGGATTCATTAATGGCATAGATCATCGGAAACTAGAAAAAGTGGTTTTAAAAAACCTATTAATCAGTTAACAGATTTTCTACAAAACCTATAAGTATATATGCCTTCGGCATAATATATTTATGACTTCCAACATAAATATACATATTTAAATTTAAAAGAATGAATCCATATTTAGACTAACCCTTTTTTTTCCTTCTTTTCAATTTATAAGTAGGGTATGCAAATAGTTTCAGGTTCAATTTTTAAGTTCACATCACCACCTTTTTTTAAGTATCTCTCTAATGTATAACCAAGGAAATCATACGAGAACAATAACCGAAGCTCGAACTGTCAGTATAGGATGAGTGACTAGAAGTAAAACAAACATTTAATCAAGTACACTAACAACGAATGTATCCTCACAATCAAGGAGTTTCGTTTGATAGAGTACTGAAATACATGGCTAGAGAGAGGGTCAATTATCAAAATTTCCTTAACATAAAATTTTACTGAAATTAATAAAGGTTAATTCAATACGTCGATCCGTTGATTGGGATTTTGTTAAAAAAAACTATATCAAATTCAAAAGAGAATTACTACCTAAAATGATAAAATATATAGGAATCATATTTATCATTGCTGACCATTTTAATATATTGTATTACTCCATT
>SNQJ01S0010232.1:85952-105272 GCA_010110895.2 Picea sitchensis | reverse complement strand
TCATTTGCCGATGATCGATTGTGAGAAACTCTCTTTTAAAATCTCTTTGTAATCTTTTTCTTTGCATTAATAAACTGCTCCAAGTGGCCGCGTTGGCTGGGGCCGTGGATGTTCCCCTGTAGGGGTTTTACCACGTGAAAGCATCGGTGTGTTGATATTTGATCTGGTTATGTGAGTGGTTACTGAAGGTGTTCATCCTCTGTTGGAATACCTATGTTGTCGAACAGAATCTTGAAGTTGATATGCAACTATTAAATTACGCACGATCTTTTTCTTTCACTTGTTAATCCAAGTACTTCACCAGTACCTCCCAACCAACGCTAGGGGTACTCTTCTTCTCCCTTAGCCCCTCGAGCCATAAAGGGGTCACACACAATTTCAGAGCAGATATTAGCTCAAGATTTCCCTGGAAAGGAGAGGCTTCCACCTCTTGCACAAGCTTGTAGCCCAACTCACACAAGTAAACTCAGTCAATAGAAATTTTAACAACATTTCATTCATCCAACAATAGGGTGCCTTCCCTATTCCTCACCATTCTTTTTATAAGATATTTCACTTTGACACTTGTCATCTCATGCACAATTAGATAATTTTTAATAATTAATTTAAAGATTATTCACCCCCAACACGTCATTTTTTCCCTAAGTTGCACATGTTTAATCCTTTTTAATTTAATTATTTATACATTTTACCTCACACTCAATTAGTTCTTATATTTTCTCTTAGTTGTCCCTTTGTTCCCCAATTCCTCTTTTATTGTGTCCCCTAACTAATTTACACTTGGATTTTGATTATGACTCTTCTCTTAGTTTGGATTTAGAGATTGATTGACTTAGGATACTAAATCTATGTTGATAACCCATTCTCTCATGAATATATTTTCTTTTAATTAAAAATCAATTTTATTAATTTCATGCACACTTTGTGCACATGCCTAAATTAATTTATTCTCCCTATAATAGTTTTGTTTAGTCTAATATTTTCCTTAAACCCTTTAATATAATTTTATTTAGACATAACTAGTTTGAGTTTGATTTTTATTATGTTTCCTTTCATAAATTAAAATAAAATTATCTAAATTCATATTCTATTTTCTATCATTTCTAATTAATTGTTTTGTTCTCTATGGTCTTCTATTTTTTTAATAACTCACTAATTTATTCTTGTGACATGCCCTTCAAGACGCACCTATGTGCTCCAAGGGTGCCACTCACCAATTGACTTAGTTTGGAAGTTGTCTGACGCTTGGAATCAATACTCCACTTGTAGACCTTGTGTGAGATTAAGGGCTTACTAAGGAATAAAGAATCTACCTTATTGTGCACCCCTTAGAAATCCTCACAAGTGATTGTCTCAGTCTACCCTCATGGCATCGTGAACCTCTCGGAACAAGGTAGTCGTTAACCTTTAGTTCAGGTCACGGTACGAGTGCTAGTATGTTGTGACAAGGACGTTGCCACACCTGTCCCTCATCCATCTAATATTTGTGTATGACCCCTTTACTCCATATGTGATTCAGATTAGCAAGGATCACAATGCATGCATACACTAACAAAGATAATATTAATATCTTTATACATGCAATCCATAACTGTAATCATCCTAATACATGTGTAATCAAAATAGTACTAAAACAAAGTCAATATTCCACTCCCTGACTCAATCCGGAGTCCAAGGAAGTTTTTCGATGCCATAAACATCATCATCATGCCACATTTCCTGCACACTCAGGAAACCTCATCATAATACACATCAATTTTATACATCATTAATAATAACATATCAATTTTCAATATTCAATCATAGCATAAACACATAAACCAAAACTAATAATCATAATGTACCATGTTTTAACAGGATCATTTGCTCGAAAATTTCCTCAAAGAATAATTCAGTTTATGAAATGTTCATTCTTGCAAAATCACACATGGTTGAGTTCTCGCTGATTTTTCTGCTAAAACAGGGTATTTTTCGACAAAGGGGGTGTGTTGACTGTGCGTTGATTGACAAGTTTTTGACTTCATTTTGTGTGCCTAAGAGGATGTGATCCATTCCATGAATACAAGGAACAAAAACCAAGTCTTCATTTCTCCCATCTCGTCCTGCACATATCTCGATGAATGAGAAATTACATGAACTTAATTTTTTTGGCAAAAACTAATAAAATCCAAATTTAGCTATTTTAAAATGTTGATTTAATATGATTAAAAAAATGAATATTGACCTAAATGTGAATTGTATTTTATTTTCTAGGTTAGTATAGATGATAAATATGGAAAAAATAAAGATATAAGGTAAAAAAGGTGCTAGGTTTAGAGGCTTTTATCTGGCAAAACAAAGTACCAAAAAATATCACTGTGTAATCATGTGAGACAAAATTCTTGTAATTTGTCCATGGATGTGAACATCAATATGATGAGAGAGAACCAAGAGAAGTGAGTTAGTTTCAAGTCTAACACATCCCTGAAAATGCTTGATAACTCAATCAAATGCCAAGCTACAATGCAAAAGGATCTAGTTATCCTTTACTAGGTCAAATAACCATCCAGGTGAACAAAATGTCCACATCATTGCTCTCAAAATAAGCATCACACTCTTGTATCATGTGTATGATTCAATTTCAAGACATTGAACCATAATTTTATCAAATTTTTTCATCTATATATTGTAGTTTCGCATATGAAAAATTGGATTCCCATTTGGCATTTTTTTTTTGTTTAGTTTTCTTTCTAAAGACTCTGATTGGCCATTTGGTAATTTTGATGTGCATTTGGCATATTTTTTTTTTGCCTACTTTCAACACACTGTGGTTTTCCATATGGAAAATTTGATTTCCATATAGTATATTTGTTGTCGAAAATTCTAGTCCAAAAACGATCTTTAATTCCTCCCTTTGTCAACTGAAAGGAGAGACAATAGGTGTTTTTTGGTTGACCACGAACCATATTCAGTTTATTTATGAACCCCCCTCAAAGGTGTAGGAGAGTTACATAATTTTACTCCCCCCTTTGATGCTCAAGAGAGTACCATACTCATTTCACTATCTGTTGCAAGACATGTCTTTACTCGAGATTGAATTGTTTGATAAGACTTAAATAATCACTTGGTTGTTGATGACCATTGCCAAGGATCAAGCCACCCATAGTGTACTTTTAATTTTGTGGATTTATTCAATGTCGAACATCTATTTGATGAATTATTTGACTTCCAATTATGACAAGGATGGAGACAAAAACAATGACTCTCCATGTGACCAACTTGATTGCAATGTTGGAATTTATCATTCTAATGCTGAACTGGAATAGGGAAAGTTAAATCTTATTTCAAAGGAATCATGCATTGATGAAGTAGAGTCATTTGGGATAATATGGAATATGAAAATTTACTTCCTTATCATATATGATACCTATTTTGTGCTTATTATTCCTAATTTCTTCCCAAGGTTTGATGATTGGCTTAGAAAGAGAAAGTTGAATGTGTTGATGCACAACTTCATCCTCATCTACAATTGTATCTGAAGTTGGCTCTCCGAGTTTCTCCTTCAATGAATATTGATCAAAATCATCAGCATCATAGAGAGGGTTTTTCTAAACAAAAATTAGTTCACAACACTTCACTAATTGTTGAGTTTTGAGATCCTTTCTTTCATCATTCAATAGTTGGGATTGAGATTTTAGAAAACGGATATTCATTTACATGACTCAAAAAAATGTGATTACATTTTCCAACGTTTCATTGGTCAGTATGACCAAACTATTCTCATTTGTTTCCAATAAAGTTTCCAATAAGGAAACAACTCCATGATTTTGACCATCATTGTTTACACTTGTTTATACCTGCTCACTTGAACTCACTTTCTTGAATTTGTTCACTTGAACTCATTCACTTTCACTTCACGCTCACTTGATTTTGTTTATAGGAAGTTGAGGGTGTCATATAATACCAAAAATGCACCCCAACTCTTGATTATTATAATGGTTTGGGTTTCAACCACTCAACTTTGTCAATTTTGACTCAACTATTTCAATGTGGACTTATAAATACAATGTTTCAATCAATTTTTGGGTGTCGTATTTGTTATATTTTACTGCACCTCAGGTCTGGTATATTGTTTTCACAATTATACATGATTAACCCAATTGAACTGTAAGCATAAAAACACTAATATGCCTAACTTATCTTAGCACGGGAGAACATACAATAAGGTCATAGATGAATCATCAATACACAAGAGAAAAAATATTTATATTCTGTAACTTTATCCAATTATCCAAGTCTGAGGACCAAAACCAATCCTCTCAAAGTTACCAAATTTGAGGATAGAGCTAGTCCTCTCAAAATTACCAAATCTAAGGACAACCGTGTCCTCCAATATACAAACAAGAAACCAAACCTCAAAAATATTTTGGAATTCTCCTCTTCCCACAAATATGATGAAGACCACTTGTACTTCCTGTAGAGGTTACTTGACATTAGCCTGTATGGACTTTCCCCTGCCTATAAGAGCTTGTATGTATGTATGTGTGTGTGTGATTGTTCCTCTAGAAGAACTTCTTCCACCACCCTGTATTCCTCGGGAACTTCCTCCTCTTTCCGAGTGACTTTGAGGTTTCTCAGTCTCGTATTTAGATTTATGTGCCTTGTCATGGGAAAATCCCTTGCCTTTACTCGGGCCCGGGATCCTACCTTTGCCTCGTTGGCTTTTTTTTCTGGCCAAATTATCCTCTGCCTTCAATGCAAACTGATAAGCATCCTCCACTATCCTCACTGACATCATGTTGATCTCATCCTGGATTTCATACCTTGGGCCATTTATATACATGGAAAWWTTTTATTCATCTTTATCTCTTTGTCCAGTTCTGATGTTCAGCTTGTATAATTCATCTGTGTACTCTTTAACTGTCATACCCTTCTGTCTTAGGTTCTGCAACTTCCTAAACATATTGATCTCATAATCTTTGGGCATGAATTTATCCTTCAGCTTGGCTACCATTTTGTCCCAATTATTTATCTCATGTTTTCCCTTGCTTCTCCTCTCAGCCTGCAGTTCATCCCACCATAGTGTTTCATGTCCTTTTATTCTGGTGATAGCATGTCTCACCCTTTTCTCCTCATCGACATCTTCATAGTCGAAATATTTGTGCATGGATCTTATCCAATCCAGCAGCTCTTCAACATCCAAATTGCCTTCATACATTGGGACCTCTATCTTGGATCTAGCTCCCAATATAACAACTGCTCTCAGCAAGATTTCTTTGGAAACATTTTCCCCTGTAGCTTCTTTGACTTCTACTTCTTCACTCTCTGCATCGTTGATGTCTCCAGCATTAGGTGCCCTCCTCTATGTTGCCTCCATTGCCTCTAATCTTGCACAAAGCTCTCACATTTCTCTTTCTACAACACGATTGGCTAAATTTGGCTCCACTAGTCTCCTCGGTGGTATTGTGTTGACTGTATCTCACACACAGAGTACACCTTCAAGCTCCTTTTTCTCTGCTCCTTTGCTTGTTGTCTGCAAGAAACAATTCGACTCTCATACCACTTGATGTAGACCCCCTTCTCTCTTAAGTGTTGTGTGACCTCCCAGTCAAGGATCTTCAATTTCGAGCCGAATTGGCTCTCTGATACCTTAATGGTCTCACTTATGAATTAACATAGGCCCTTTTTGTCCTCTAGTGCAAGTTCTATGGCACCGTGACCTCTTTCTTCACACTGCTGAACTCACAGGTTTTAGGCGTAAGATCCTCTCCCGTTAGCCCCTTTCTGCATGTGACCTCGGGCTATGTCCTTACGTAAAGAAATATTTTGGGTGCGCCCAAGAGTGTTTTGGGATCAAACCGCTTTTCTCCCCGCAATTTACTTCCAGCTGCCACATACCCTTTTGTCGATACCGTGGTTCCGATTGCAGCCCGCTCTAAAAAATTTAACGTTCGAGCACTTTCTGACCACATAATCAAGCATGATCGTCGATCTTACGATATTGACAATGCTTCTGAACTGATGGTTCAGATATGTCCCTTTCGAACATGTGAATCATATCTGACCTCTTTCAAATCAACGGATGAGATCGATTTTTCCTTTCGGGCTTCGGGAGTTTCAATTCTCAAACCTTTTCTTCTCCACAATGCTTCCACCCGGAGCTTGTGCTCTATTGATGGTTGTCTCTCGTAGATCAACAACTATTATTTCCTCAGGTATTCAGTGTTCGGAAGACTCAACCCTCAACTTTCACCTTCCTTCGAAGTGTGCAGGATTCTGCTGTGTGTCCCCTCGAATTAGACGATTGAGATTTACTTTGGGTTTATACCCAAAGTCCACAGATTTGTACCATGTCTTACCCTTAATATGACGACTATTAATTACTTCGGTTCTTTACCCAGAGTCCACAAATTCACGCCACCTTTCCTTTGGGTCTAATGATGGAGATTCACTTCGGCTCTCTGGCTCTCCAGGCTTCTGGAGTTTCAACTCTCAACTGAAACTTTCGAAGTGATTTCTCTGGAGCTTAATATCTATCTCCATGTGTCCTTCTAGATCTGATGGTCACTATTCACTTCAACTCTTCGGGCTTCAGGATTTTCAACCTTCTACGCACTCATTCCTCCTGGAGTGTTTTCTCTCGAAGATGACAGATTCCCACCACATGTCCTTTGCAACGGAAGGTTGCGATATGCTTTGGCCTTCGGGACTTCGGGAGTTTGTCACCCTCCGCACTTAGAATCATCTGAAGTGAATTTTCCCAGAGTCTCAAATCTGTCGACATGTATCTCCTAGCAATCAATGACCTAGATCTACTTCAACCTTCGACTCTTCGACGATTTCGCTTTCTCCTTATCCACAAAAATTCTGAATTACTTTCACTCCAGAGTTATGGATCTTCCACCACCTGTCCCTCTGGATGATGGACGGTCCCTGACCTCTTCAGGAATTCGGTGAACCCTTGCTTCTATGTGCACGTAGAGACTTAACACTCATGCACTTTTCCCAGATCCAACGGTCTGGAATGATCCCGCTCCCTCCTGGATGGATCTTAGCTAGTGACTCGTGAAACCTTCATAACTTTCCTCCCTTTGAATATTCCTTCCACTATATCGCTTGAGCTTCCTCTCTCCTTCTGCTCCTTTAACTCTTTAAAGAGTTACTTTGACACTTAGTTGAATTTTGGGTCTATGCACTCCTTGCAATAGATTCTTATGCGAGAGTTGGGTCTTGCGAACGACTATGCACACCTTGCAACAGTCACTTTGCACTCCTTGCAAAGGGAAAGTTTCACACTATCTCTTTTGAGCTTCTGATTCGAGACAGACTCTGTCAACACACTCCTTGCAGACTGTGTGCACACCTTGCACAGACTTAGCGAAGAGAAAATGATTGAAACTTATACAAACATTTCAAAGTTTCATATACCCAACAATACAACTCATTCATTCATGAAACAAAATAACAAGGAATTGTAAACATGAGTATCAACACCATGCATTTGAATCAATTTCCCTCTATTATATTCATTTCAAAAGAAAAAAATGGCTACAACCATGATCAAACAACAACTAAAAATTCAGAAGTTTCCTACTAACTCGCAGCAGCCTCATTTGGGCATACAAAACCTCTATTTATCTCATAGGGTTCTTAGGGTTCCCCCTGATTACTCATCTACTTGAAAACAAAACCTAACTACTACCTTAGTTCAGTTACATTCAAGACTAGGAGTGAAAACTCCCAGATCACTCGTGATCATTCAGCTTCCAAGAGTTTGATATTCTTCCATTTTTCAATCAGCTCCAAAATATTTGCAGTAAATTCCAGCGTTTAAGATTCTGAAATGATTCCAAGGTATTGATTTGTCCTGCCATGCATGCTTTCTAATGATTCTCCTGCATCAACTTGTGTACCATACACTAGTTGGTAAAGTCTAGTAAAAGCAGTGGTATTCTTCGATGTTTTGTGGTAATCCCATAAATCTTCTCGAAGCTTATCTTCCCAATCCTTCCTACAAACTTGGATTGTCTTTATCATGATTGATTCCAAAACATTTATTATAGATTCTACTTAATCATTTGCTTGCAAATGATAGAGGGTGGACTTGTATATTTTGATCTTGTATTTTTCAACAATTTCCCTCATGATATTTGAAGTAAACTATTTTCCTTGGTCATTGAAAATTTCTTTCGGGGACTCCAAATATGACAACAATGTCTTCAAATAGGAAATTGACTATTGACTCTTTAGTTGCTTGTGAAAAAGATTTTTCCTCCACCCACCTTTTTACATAGTTTGTGCAAACCAATATATATATTTTTCCTTTGGATAGGGGATTCATAGGACCTTTGAAATCCATAGCCCATTTCTCAAAATGTTCCACCATAACTTGAGATTGCAGGGGAATTTCATATGCTTATTTTGGCTTTCCCATCCTTTGGTAACAATCACAAGTTCTCACATACTTCTTGACATCTCTAAATAGAGTTGTCCAATAGTATCTGAGATGAAGTATTTTAAAGAAGTTTGTTTACCTGTAAAATTCCCACCATAGGTTTCATCACGACATGCTTTAAAAATATCAAATAAATCATCTTTCCTAACACACCTACAAATTATCAGATCTAGTTTTGTGTATAAAATATCTCCTTTGAGCCATGAATATTTAGCACTAGATTTGATTATTTTTTTTTTCTCTTTTGGTGAGAGATGGGATGGTAACTTCCTTGTAGCTAAATAATCAACTATATTAGAAAACCATGGAGTTTTCGTAGATATAGAAAATATATTCTCATCTGGGAATGAGTCTACTATTGGAACACTCTCACCAAGATTATTGGTGTGTGAAAGAAAGTCTCCCACCTAATTGTCCTTTCTAGGTCGATCTATGATATAAATATTGAATTCCTGCAACAATAATAACCATCTTCTTATTCTACCATTTGTAATAGGATTATTCATTAAGTATCTAATGGCAGAATGATATGTATGGAAAAAGACTTTGTATCAAGTAATATAATGTCAAAATTTATTTACACCATGAACAACTATCAACATTTCATTTTTAGTCATTGTATAATTGAGCTCAACTGGACTTAAGTTTTTACTAATAAAGTATATAGCATAGGTTAGAATGTTTCCCTATTGACCCAGTAATTCTCCCACTGTTGTATCAGATGCATCTGTAAAGATGTGAAATAGCAAGCTCCAGTCTAGACTCTTCAATATTGGTGATGATACATGTTTTTCTTTAATATTTTGGAAAGAAGATTGATAGTTTAGTATCCCAACAAAATTCAACGTCTTTCAAAAGTAATTTAAACAATGGCAAGTCTATTTTACTAAAATTTTCTATGAATATATGATAATAGTCTGCATAGCCTAGAAAACTTCTAACATCTCTTTGATTTTATGGAATTGGCAATTTGAGAATGATATCTATCTTGGATAGATATTATTTTAGTCATGTAGGAGACACATGATGACCAATCACAATTCCTTCAGTTTGCATCATACAATTTTTTTCATTACCAAGTGCTAGATTTTTTTCCAGGAATCTTATTAATTTCTTTTCCAAATTATTTAAAGAATATTCAAAATCATCTCCATACACTAAAAAGTCATCCATGTAAACTTCTACACTTTCATGTATCAAATCAGAAAAATGGCCAAGACTGCCCTCTGAAATGTGGATGGTGCATTACATAGCCCAAAGGGTAGGAATTTATATTCATATGTCCCCCATGGACATGTGAATGTTGTATTATATTGGTCTGCCAAGGTTATTTTAATTTGATTGTAGCCACTAAATCCATCGAGGAAAGAAAAGTATTTCTTTCCTTCTAATGTGTCCAGGACTTCGTCGATGAAGGGTAGAGGAAAATAATCTTTCAGAGTTTCTTTATTGAATTATCGATAGTCCACACATATTCTCCATTTTCCATTATTTTTGGGTATTGTCACCAAGGGAGAAACCCATTGGATATCTGAGATATGATAGATAAAGTCTACTTTTAACAATTTTTTAAGTTCTTATTTCACTACCTGTTTTAGCATAGGATTCATTCTTAATTGTGGTTGTCTAAAAAGTTTGGAATTCTCTTCTATGTAGATGAGATGAGTGCAACTATGTCGGTGGATACCTTTCATATCTGTGCAATCCCAGGAAAATTCTTTAGAATATTTATGCAATTTTTTTGTGTTTTGTATTTGGTAGAATCGACAACTGGGCGATATCGTACTAGTGTGACACGGAGTTGATTCCGAATGCTACCACTATAACCTTCAGGTTCCATACGCATTCCCATTCCATAGGCATGGTTAATTCGAGGGGATTTGAACTCGAAACCTCATCGAACATAATACTTCATATCACGACACTTTCCATTTGAGTTGCCCCCCGGGGGCTATATTTATGAAATAATTTAATTAACCTTTCATCCTTAGATTTTTCCAAATGGAGTTGATGTTTAAACATTTCCCAGGGAATATTTCAATGACTTTGTTGTGTGAATATGATATTTTGTTTATAGGAAATATAGTTTCAAATAAATATTGTAAATAATCCATTGTACAATTTTACTAAAAACGTTTCTCCAAAAGATCATTAGTGGAAATTTGTTGAGAAGATTCAAATTTCTCTATGGAGTCTGGATTAGAAATGAAGTGATTAAGTACATTTTCATCATTCTCTTCTATGAAATTTACATCTTGAGAAGTAGTACAAAAAGAATGAATAGTTTCTTCCTCGGAGTCTGTTTCTTTAATCCATAAAATTTGTTCCAATTCAGTGATAGATTTAGTAGGTCGATAAATTTTCACTTTCTTTATTTCACTCCCTCTTGAAGTAATAATATTTCATGATCTACAACTAATAAGAGCATCAATTGTTTCCAACCAAGGTCTTCCAAGTAGAAGAGGCTGTCCACCTAAGTTAGATTTTGGTGAACTCATATCTACAACCTGTTTCTGCAAATGTTGCACAGAAATATACCAAAAATTTCTGTAATGTCGTGGCTCTCTTTTTTCTTCTTCGAAAAGGAAAAAAAAAATCTGCAAAAATAAAAAAAAATTGCCCACAATGTCTGCCAAGGAAAGTTCTCTGATACCACTTGTTAAGAACCAAATACTGAATACAAAAGAACCACAATATATATACAAGAAGAATATGCAAAATATCCTTTATTACTATCAAACCCTTGAGGCAGGGAAACACCATACAATGGATCCTATTATGGAAGGGATCCTCTCCTATTCACTTGCCTCTTCGAGGGGGCATCCTCCTATTGCGATACCTCTCCAAATACAATAATTATCTTCATATCCCATTACATTTCTTGAACCCCTTTATATAGTGCTACCATCACCTAAGAACATTATAGAGGAGGAATCTTCTAGAAGTAGAACCTTATAAGAAGTCCTCTTACATTTATTATATCTAATTACCATAGTGGGCCTTATTTAATAATATAGTGGACCTAGTCCACCTTACATTGAATGACCTCCACTATCATCACTATGGGCCCTTTGGGCCCCCCCAGTACCTCTCTATCTACCTTACAAATTTGTTGTTTTTGTGGGTATGGTTGATGTTGAAATGGATAAGATTGTTGTTGAAATTGAAAAGATTGCATTGGATAAGGTTGTTGAAAATAATATTGTTGATATGATTGATATGATGTTTTAGGAATATGGGAAGGATGGTTTCAATAAGTGGATCCTCGCCGACCTTGTTGAAAATGATGGTTTTCTTCTTGTTAAGGAGGACATGCTTGCCAAGGAAAAGGGGCATTCCATGTGTTTTGTACAAAATTTGGATAAGAATATGAAGAAAAATTATTAGCAGGATATTGAGGCATACCTGGTGTGCATGGTTTCCATGGTATTCTTAGTGAAACATAATAAAGAGATCATGTTATTGTGCTTTCACCTTTGAAAATTGATTTGATTCCTAGAAATGATGGGACATTTTTTGTTGAATGTTTCTTTACACAAATGCCGCAAATTTGAATATTATCTAATGGACATTCTCTAGGTGGATGTTTTTTCCTACATTGATGGAAAAAAACTGCCAAAGCTTGAATTTTCTCTTCTTTTTTCCTTTTGTCCTTCAATGTATCAATCTGAGAACCTAATGTACTCAAAAGATCAGTTTTAAAATTTTCCAACAAATTTCATAGTTCTGTCATAGTTATACTCCTTGTGGATGATTTGGTGACTTTGGAAAGAGCATCTCTTGATCCTTTTATAGCCTTATCTTTTCCCTTGGAGTATTTCATGCACATTTCAACAATTTTTTCAAACAATAAAGTTGAAATGTCATTGGATCCCATGAGATTAATAATATCAATATATTCGTTAAAATGCCTTACAAAAATATTGTATGAATAATATCAAAATTTAAAGAATTTTGTTTCAATTTTTGAAAATTGTAAAAAATCTCTCTAGGTATTCCTCTAATTTCTTATCTTCCTACTGAGCCATCCTAAATCTGTCTTCTTTGGAATCTTGTGGTCTACAGTAAGCTTGAGACTTCTTAAGGAAATTTTTCCTCATAGTATCCCAATTCCCAGTAGTATTTTCTCTTATCCCCATGAACCATTTTTAAGCAGTTTTCTTCAGAGTGGCAGGAAATGAAGTCTATGAGAATCATTTGTATAGCCATAGGTATGACATAAAATATCAAATTCAAACAAAAATGCATTAGGGTCTTCAAAGGCCATACCATGAAAGTTAGGAAGAAACGAGGGTGGAATATTTTTCATCTTTAGTTCATTTCCAAATTATGTAGGTACATCGAAGATGGGAAAACCAAATGTAACTTCATGTTCCTCAATTCTTGCATCATTTGGACCCCTTTCTCTTTCTCCTCCTCCTTCTAATATAATTTATCTTTCTCCACCTTTTGGACATGTTTCACCTTCTCCTTATGGTATTATTAGTATTCTCTCTCCTTCTCCCCCCACCTCTTGGCATTCTTATTCCTCCTCAAATGTGAGATACTTCATCAACCATCGTATTTTCCCAAAAGATCCAAAATAGTTTACTCCAACCTTTTGGATCTACAAATTGTTCAATGGTATCTTCAGTTTGTGTCTGCTTTGAGCTTTCTGTAACAATCGATTTTCTAGTATCTTTCTTAGTACCTGCAAGCAAGTTAGTACCAACAGATTTTGTGGATATTTTGATAGATGGTTTAGTATATGGTTGTGAATATGATGAAGTAGGTGTTCTAGTAGATGGATTTGTATATGGATTTGTAGGTGGTTGTCAATATGATGAAGTAGGTGGTTTAGGAGATGGTTGTGATGATTTATTAAGTGTTTTATGGGGGATTTGGTTTTTCTGGAACAATGTTTTTTTCTCTTTTAACAAACCTACCCTTACTATCTCTAGGTCTAACTAATATATTCATGAAAATCACACATGACTATTTCTTGTGAAGATTCAAAAAAGTGGTTGCGGAGGTTCATACCTCTCGTCTTACCTTCTTCACTCCTTCCAGTCCTAAATGTGTGAAAAACAAAAAAAAAATTACAGAATATTTCAAAACTAATTCTTTCAGTTCCTCCCTGGAAACGACACCAAAAATGTCAACTTAATTTATTTTCATAAAAAGGACACTTATCATGTCAATCCATGGTCACTAGAATTGTGAGGCACAATCATTGTATGTGAGGGAACTAGCTTCAAAATACAGACTAAGAAGGAAATCCAATATTGTAAGCAATCATCAAACAATCTAGGAAGTGTAGTCTAACCTAATATTTAAAACTTCAAATCAAATACAATTCTTTCAACCTTAGGTTATCGTCGTTCCACTGGTAGAAAATTAGGCTGCAAAGTGAAATATGTCATTGGTTGTGGACTTATTACAATATTACTTTGTCAACTAGTGAGGTTAAGGATTTTGAAAGAAGTTTCTAACACATTTGCAAAGTGAAAAGACTTGAATTAAATTTAATTCATTCAAAAATAAATTCTATCTCTACTTAAAATATTGCAATGTAAATAAAAATTCTAATTAATCAATCCAACAAGAAAGTAACTAATCTTCTCGACCTACACTACAAAAGCTTACACAGGTAGAATATCAGGTTATGAGGTGAAACATTCCTTGAGAAATGCCTACACAACGGTTCTCTTTTCACTGATATAGGCTATTGGTTAAAGAATAAATTATAATCATCGAAGCAAACAACTCACTCAGATTTTCTTAGTTGATCAAGTATCCGTTAGTGTCTCACATGTAGAAGGCTTAGGTTGTAGTGTCTTTAGCCTACTCCCTTGAGTGTCTTAAAGACTTGCAATAGTACTTTGTTGACTCTTCAATCCTTACTCCCATCAACAAAATCAGTTCTAAGTGTTTAAAAATAAATAAAACCTTCATGAAAATGGGACTAATGATACATCAAATAAACTAGTGTAACCAAAAATTAAAATAGTGAATAGTAAACAATGATTAAAGATTATGAGCAGTGAACCATTGGCATAAGATAAATACAATAATTAACATATAAACAAATATTTACTAATGGGTATAAACAACAGATACATACAATAAAATGAAAAGTAAATCAAAGAGTATATACCAACAATAAAACTACAACAAATGTACACATAAAACAATGATGCATAGGATGAAGAATGGGGGCCCTCCAAGCCTCAAACTATACATTCAAGGACTATTAGATGAAATAAATTAGTATGGATTCATGTATTAATGAAATAAGATGGTACAAAGCTTTAGTGAGTCTCTTAGAAACCAAAATCTTCAGCAAAATTCAAAGCTAGAAATTTGGTTCTATCTCACAAAGTCTTCGTATGTTTATGTATATGTACATCATGAAATGAAACTAAAATACTATCATTCCTCTACCCAGCTATCTAAATATGATATTACCATCTATTAAGATCGAATTCATCATTTGGAGTGTGCAATGACCCTCCAGAAGTTGAACATCACAAACATTTGAATTAACAAAGTAAACTAAACTCAAAATATATTACTACACATATACGACTTTCATTCAACCCAAATTTATATCACGTTACACTAACTCTAAGAAGTCTATCTAGAGAAGTGGTTAGAAGCACGGTGTAAGTATACTTCTAAGGGTGGAATTTCACTAAAACGTATTTTAGGATTGTGCAACTTGCGCATTTCTATTAATGTCATTATAATCATCAATAATCCATCAAAATTTATTGATCATTAATAAAATTATTTCTATAAATTGAAGACAACATCTTAATGAATTATAACTTAATAGTGTTAGTCATTAAGTCAAGGATATTAAATCCATTTATAATACAATATTTAATATCAATTATTGAAACATAATCATTAATAACCTCATTAATATAAGTTCTTTTATGCAATCATTATTATAATTCAATAACCGTAAGTTATCTCAAAATCAAAATTCACTAAGTACATATACAAATATGATACTATATTTATGATCATCAATTATTTCATAAAGTATTACAAAAAAAAATCCATTTATTTATAACATCATATAAATATACATATTTAAATTTAAAAGAATGAATACATATTTAGAGGTATAACCTTTTTTTCCTTCTTTTTAGTCCCTGCCCTTCGGGGCTGGGTACTATTAATAATCGATTTTTAAGTCTATGCACGTTAACCAATGTAAATGAAAAAATTTAATCAAAGTTTTTCAATACTCCACTTTTTGTCTATCAATCAAACATCTACAACATTTGTTTATTTCCAATAAGAAAATTTTAGGCCTTATTTGGCCTCATTTCGATGCATATAGTTGGATTGTCCTAGAAAATTTAGATTAAAACATACCATGGTTGAGTAAATTTTTGATAAGTGAAGTAATGCTAGACATAGGTCTAGCATTACTTCACTAACATTAAATGTTATATTGTTATGATATGTGTTCTAATTCCATATAAGCTCGTAATTAGTATAGTGTAAAGCTCAATCATTATGCCAGTACTCATAGGTTTGGTATAACGTGGCTATCTGTCATGTTGCAATATGGTTGTAGTGATGATCGACATGAAGATAACATGAAATCCTCTCTTCTCCACTATAAATACTATCCCATTGTGCTTTCCCCTCCAGATGACAAACCACTCTCTTGTCTCTGTAAGTTGTGCTTGCACTCATCTGGACGGACCCCTCATCCATCCCAACAGTGCTACTTCCCTGGAGTAAAGTGAGGATTTTCACTTGGGACCCTATCTAGCGCTTGGATCTACCTTTGAAGGTTCTTCATCTCGAACCACTGTTATTCTCTTTGCCTTTTCCCTTTTATTCAATATTCAGGTTACTTACTGTGATACAACCCCTATGAAATGTATAACAACTTAAATAAAGATATTTCCATATTCAATGTTTTTCAAAATGGTTATCATACTATCATGTCTTGTTCTATGATTACCATTCGTTCTTTAAAATTCACTCCAGATCGAGGAACTAAACGAAATAGCTTGGAGTGCATGATGTGTTTCTCGGTACCAACCATCTGAATATACCTAGCTTTTGTACTGGATAAATCTAAAACTATTTTGAACCATTACTCAGGCCAGATTTTCTACTGGATAAATCTAAAACTATTCTGAACCATTTCTCAGGTAAATTTCTTTCCAGTGACAAAAAAGAATTACACCCTACTTACCTCATTTTTGCTTCTTCCCTTATTGCAGGCAGAAGGTATCGAAAAAGGCCCCTGAAATAACCCATGTTCTTTAAGCCATGACTTGTATTTCCTGGGCTCTTTTGCTTCCTTAGCCAAAACCAGAGCGTTTGCAGGTTGGTCGGAACCTCCTACCCATTCCACTCTCCTCTTATAAATCCAACCCGTCGTTTCATATTTAATCAGTGAATCTCGGCTAAACATAAAAGAGTGATTGGATTGGCTATCAATTGTGTCATATAGCTCAAAAATGGAGTCCCTTCTGGAGCACGTACTTCACGTTGATTCTTTGTTAAGTAATGGAAGCATGCTCATATCGCTGCCGAACGAATTCGAGAAGCTGCTAAATCGGCTTGCCCAGAGCTACATCCGTGACACCAAGGCCATCGTCGGCACCATTGTGGACATCAAGGAGAACTCGAAGGCCTACTCCTTCGTTATCGACATGCCTGGAATCAAGAGCTCCGACATTAAGGTCGGTTTCTATCTTTTCTTTCTTTTCTGTCTATTGACATTTTCATCCGACCGCAAATCGAATCTGAAGGCTTGCTTCAATTCCTGTGTGTATATGTTTTGCTGGTTCATATTGAGGATGAGAATGTGCTAACCATCTGGGGGAAGTGAAAGCGCGTGGAAAATGACGAGGATACCAAATACATTCGCATGGAGAGAAAGCCCGCCAAGTATTTTAGAAAATTTGTGCTTCCCACTGACGCCAATTTGGATGCGATTTCTACCAGTTGTGAGAACATGGTTCTGACTGTTACCATACCCAAGGAATCACTCATAGAAATGGTTTCCCGCTCATTTCCATACCCAGTGCCAGCTCAATAACTTGCAAAACCAGCAAAACCAGTCAATTGCATCATTCTTTCTTTGGGTTGTGGGTAGCCTTCAAAAACCTTCTCGTGGGTCGAAGAGCTCCATGAACTGAACTAGGGATAGGTGGACAACTTTTTATGCTTTAGGTGTATCCATATCCCTGAACATGTCCAATGCATTCTTAACTCAATGGACACGTTGTTAAGCATTGCATGCTTGTTGTATGTGTCTGGCGCAACAACTTTGTTGTTTCTTACAATTAAAAATCTATATTTATCATTTAAAGAGCATCTGTAGCATCTGCCCAACAAAACCATAATTAATATAAATCTGATATGGGAAACCGCATTGATAGTAAATGTGCAGTCAGTCTAAATCTCTCAGCTATTAGATTCAACTATCAGTTATAATTTCTACACGGTGATATTAATTGTATCCACGCTTTGATAACCTAAAAACTAAATCCATGAATAGATTACTTAAAAATTATAAATTTTCAAATCTAGTTCGAATATATTAACCACTAATACGGATTTAAACGTCTCCCATTAATAGATTATATATTAGAATTTAAATTTAAATAGTTCTAGACTTGAAAACTAAATCTTCTATTTTGTTGAATTTATTTTAAGTTTTAAACATTTTAGCCTTCACTATAATATAATTTAGGGTTTGTTGTAAAAAATATGGTTCATATTGTTGAAATTACTTTTCCATAGTCATATGTAGCTTTTTTTATACAAAGTAACATGGCATATATCGTATGAACTGAACAAGAGACAAATAAAATCGATGATTGCTAGGTCAATATTCACCATGCATAAGATTATGGAATAATCCAAGAAAGACAAGATTTAAAAGGAAGTCAAAAAATCAGATAGAAATAATGTAGTCAAATGNATATCGTATGAACTGAACAAGAGACAAATAAAATCGATGATTGCTAGGTCAATATTCACCATGCATAAGATTATGGAATAATCCAAGAAAGACAAGATTTAAAAGGAAGTCAAAAAATCAGATAGAAATAATGTAGTCAAATGTATGTGGAGGTAGTCGACAAGAGAGCGGCCATCGTGAACAATCTAACTTATTATACTTTAATTGCAAGAATGGACGAAAAGTAGGCACTTAGTACGAAATCTGTCACTGAGTGAGAGATTTTTTTTCAAAGAGCATTTGTAGCATGCTCAAAAAAACACTTGTATAT
Source organism: Picea sitchensis (assembly GCA_010110895.2). Taxonomy (NCBI): domain Eukaryota; kingdom Viridiplantae; phylum Streptophyta; class Pinopsida; order Pinales; family Pinaceae; genus Picea; species Picea sitchensis. Next base: position 86,582 of record SNQJ01S0010232.1, on the reverse strand, counting down.
TTCATTTGTTTGATTCTATTATGCATTAAAAGAATGAACACTCTCGCATGGATTACTGCATCAATTGAAAATGGGAGTTTAATATATTAGTCTTGGTATAAAATACATTGGGAGCACATATATGGTTTGGAATGGATATGGTTTATGGGGAAGAAAATAAAACATTGCCCACAATATTGATGTATCACAAAGACCACCATTTTCCCCGTGGGTGAATACAGTTCACACTGTGATTTGGCACAATGAATGCCTTGGATCCTAGCATGTAAACAGAAAGCCACCGAACTCGATTTTTCCTTCACAAAACCTTGAGATCCATCTTACCTTCTTCTTCACGGAGCCTTTGACCAAATACATGAGATTATGTACTTAAATGGTGAGCAATAACGACAGTGCGGTCCAACCATCTCAGAGGGGGACTCTTGCTTGATCCTCCAATCACTTTAAGCAAATAGGAATCCTTCCATAGCATGGATAGTAACCACTAGGCACTCTACCATAGCTACTATGGCTACTACTATAGGGGTTTATAGGATTTTAGGAGAAAAACATCGTTAGCCAGGTCCAACTGACTCAACTAATTCTTCAACTTATTCAAGCAGATCAACTGTTGTTGTTCAATCTCGAAAT
>SNQJ01S0010232.1:32583-67983 GCA_010110895.2 Picea sitchensis | reverse complement strand
CCCAAAGGTGTAGTAGAGTTACATAATTGTACTCCCCCCTTTGATGCTCAAGAGAGCACCATACTCATTTCACTATCTGTTGCAAGACATGTCTTTACTCGAGATTGAATTGTTCGATAAGACTTAAATAATCACTTGGTTTTTGATGACCATTGCCAAGGGTCAATCCACCCATAGTGTACTTTTAATTTTTTGGATTTATTCAATGCCGAACTTATATTTGATGAATTATTTGACTTGCAATTATGACAAGGATGGAGATCAAAACAATGACTCTCCATGTGACCAACTTGATTGCAATTTTGGAATTTATCATTCTGGTGTTGAATTAGAATAGGGAAAGTTAAATCGTGTTTCAAAGGAATCCTGCACTGATGAAGTAGAGTCATTTGGAATAATATGGAATATGAAAATTTACTTCCTTATCAGATATGATACCTATTTTGTGCTTATTATTCCTAATTTCTTCCCAAGGTTTGATGATTGGCTTAGAAAGAGAAAGTTGAACGTGTTCATGCACAACTTCATCCTCATCTATAATTGTATAGGAAGTTGTCTCTCTGAGTTTCTCCTTCAATGAATATTGATCAAAATCATCATCATCATATAGAGGGTTTTTCTAAACAAAAACTAGTTCACAACACTTCTCTAATTGTTGAGTTTTGAGATCCTTTCTTTCATCATTAATAGTTGGGATTGAGATTGTAGAAAACGGATATTCATTTACATGACTCAAAAATAGTTGATTACATTTTCCAATGTTGCATTGGTTAGTATGACCAAACTGTTCTCATTTGTTTCCAATAAAGTTTCCAATATGGAAACAACTCCATGATTTTGACCATCATTGTTTACACTTGTTTATACCTGTTCGCTTGAACTCACTTTCTTGAATTTTTTCACTTGAACTCGTTCACTTGCACTTCACGCTCACTTGCTTTTGTTTCTAGGAAGTTGAGGGTGTCATATACTACCGAAAATGGACCCCAACTCTTGATTATTATAATGATTTGAGTTTAAACCACTCAACCTTGTCAATTTTGACTCAACTATTTCAATGTGGACTTAGAAATACAATGTTTCAATCAATTTTTGGGTGTCGGATTTGTTATATTCTACTGCACCTCAGGTATGGTATATTTTTTTCACAATTATATATGATTAACCCAATTTAAATGTAAGCATAACAACTCTAAGATGCCTAACATATCTTAGCATGGGAGAACATACAATAAGATCATAGATGAATTATCAATACACAAGAGAGAAAATATTTATATTCTGTAGCTTTATCCAGTTATCCAAATATGAGGACCAAAACCAATCCTCTCAAAGTTACCAAATATGAGGACAGAGCTAGTCCTCTCAAAATTACCAAATCTGAGGACAACCTTGTCCTCCAATATACAAACAAGAAACCAAACCTCAACAATATTTTAGAATTCTCCTCTTCCCACAAATATGTTACAGACCACTTGTACTTCATGTAGAGATTACTTGACATTAGCCTGTATGGACTTTCCCCTGCCTATAAGATCTTGTATGTATGTATGTATTAATGTATGTATGTATGTATGTATGTATGTATGTGTGTGATTGTTCCTCTAGAAGAACTTCTTCCACCACCCTATATTCCTCGGCAACTTCCTCCTCTTTTTGAGTGACTTTGTGGTTTCTCAGTCTCGTCTTTGGATTTATGTACCTTGTCATGGGAAACTCCCTTTCCTTTGCTCGGGGTCGACCTCCTACCTATGCCTCGTTGGCTTTGTTTTCTGGCCAACTTCTCCTCTACCTTCAGTGCAAACTGATAAGGATACTCCACTGTCCTCACTGACATCATGCTGATCTCATCCTAGATTTCATACCTCGGGCCATTTATATACATGGAAAATTTTTCTTCATCTTTATCTCTTTGTCTAGTTCTGATGTTTAGCTTGTAGAACTCCTATGTGTACTCTTTAACTGTCATACCCCTATGTCTTAGGTTTTGCAACTTCCTGAACAGATTGATGTCATAATCTTTGGACATGAATTTATCCTTCAGCTTGGCTACCATTCTGTCCCAATTATTTATCTCCTATTTTCCCTTGCTTCTCCTCTCAGCCTGTAGTTCATCCCACCATAGTGTTTCATGTCCTTTTATCTTGGTGACAACATGTCTCACCCTTTTCTCCTCATCGAAATCTTCATAGTCAAAATATTTGTCCATGGATCTTATCCAATCCAGTAGCTCTTCAACATCCAAATTTCCTTCATACATTGGGATCTCTATCTTGGATCTAGCTCCTAATCTAACAATTGCTCTTAGTAAGCGTTCTTCGACAACATTTTCCCCTGCAGCTTCTTTGACTTCTACTTCTTCACTCTCTTCATCACTGATGTCTCCAGCATTAGGTCCCCTCCTCTTTGTTGCCTCCATCACCTCTAATATTGCACGAAGCTCTCACATTTCTCTTTCTACAACACAAATTGCTAAAGGTGGCTCCACTCATATCCTCGGTGGAATTGTTCTAATTGTATCTCACACACAGAGTACACCTTCGATCTCCTTTGTCTCCTCTCTTTTGTCTATTGTATGCAAGAAACAATTCAGCTCTGATACCACATGATGCAGACCCCCTTCTCTCTTAAGGGTTGCGCAACCTCCCGATCAAGGATATTCAATTCAAGATGAATTGGCTCTCTGAGACCTTAATGGTCTTACTTACGAATTAATACAGACCCTTTTGGTCCTCTGGTGCAAGTTCTATGGCACCCACGACCTCTTTCTTCACACTGTTGAACTCACAGGTTTCAAGCATAATCTCATCTCCCGTTATCCCCTTTCCACATGTGACCGCGAGCTATGTCCTTACGTAAATGGATGATTTTGGGTGTGCCCATGAGTGTTTTGGGATCAAATCGCTTTTCTCCCTACAATTTACTCCCAGTTGCCACGTACCCTTTTGTCGATACCGTGGTTTCGATTGTGGCCCGCCCTTGAAACTTTAACGTCTGAGCACTTTCTAACCGTGCAATCAAGCGTGATCGTCAATCTTATGATCTTGATGGTGCTTCTAAACTGACAGTTCAAATATTTCTCTTTCGAACCTGCGAATCAGATCTAACCTCTTTCAAATCAATAGAAGAGATAGATTTTGCCTTTCGAGCTTCAGGAGTTTCAATTCGCAAACCTTGTTTTATCTGCAATGCTTCCACCTGGAGCTCTCTCTCTATTGACGGGTGTCTCTCATAGATCGACGACTATTATTTCCTCGGGTCTTCAGGCTTCGGAAGACTCAACCGTCAACTTTTACCTTCCTTCGAAGTGTGCGGGATTCTTCTGCGTGTCCCCTCAAATCAGACGGTTGAGATTTACTTTGGGTTTATACCTGGAGTCCATGGATTTGTACTATGTCTTACCCTTAATATGACGACTATTAAATACTTCGGTTCTTTACCCGGAGTCCATAGATTCATGCCACATGTCCTCTAGGTCTAATGATTGAGATTCACTTCGTATCTCCGGCTCTCCAGGATTCAGGAGTTTCAACTCTCAACTGAAACTCTCGAAGTGATTTATTTGGAGCTAAAAATCCATCTCCATGTGTCCCTCTAGATCCGACGGTCACTATTCACTTTGGCTCTTCAGGCTTCAAGAGTTTCAACCTCCTGCGCACTCGTTCCTCCCGAAGTGATTTCACCCAAAGATGACAGATTCTTGCCACATGTCCTTCGCAATAGAAGGTTGCGATATGCTTCATCCCTTGGGACTTCAAAAGTTTGTCACCCTCTGCACTTGGAATCCTTTGAAGTGAATTTTCTCGGAGTCTCAGATATGTCGACACATATCTCCTAGCAATCAACGGCCTGTATCTACTTCAGCCTTCGAATCTTTAACGATTTCACTTTCTCCTTATCCACAAAACGTCTGAAGTACTTTCGCTCCAGATTTATGTATCTTCTTCCACCTATCCCTTTGGATGATGGACAATCCCTTACCTCTTCAAGACTTTGGTGAACCCTTGCTTATATGTGCACATAGAGACTTAACGTTCGTGCACTTTTCCTAGATCCAATGGTCTAGAATGATCCCGCTCCCTCCTGGATGAATCTTAGTCGGTGACTCATGAAACCTTCATAAATTTCCTCCCTTTGACGATTCCTCCCGCTATCTCTTTTGAGCTTCCTCTCTCCTTCTTCTCCTTTAACTCTTTAAAAATTTACTTCAACACTTAGTCGAATTTTGGGTCTGTGCACTCCTTGCAACAGATTCTTATGCGAGAGTTGGGTTCTTGCGAACGACTGTGCACACCTTGTAGCAGTCACTTTGCACTCCTTGCAAAGGGAAAGTTTCATGCTATCTCTTATGAGCTTCTGATTCAAGACAGACTTTGTCAACGCACTCCTTCCAGACTGTGTGCACACCTTGCACAGATTCAGTGAAGAGAAAACAATTGAAACTTATACAAACATTTCACAGTTTCATATACCCAACAACACAACTCATTCATTCATGAAACAAAATAAAAAGGAATTGTAAACAGTATCAACACCATGCATTTGAATCAATTTTCCTCTGTTATATTCATTTCAAAAGAAAAAAATGGCTACAACTATGATCAAACAACAACTAAAAATTCAGAATTTTCCTACTAACTCACAGTCGCCTCATTTGGGCGTACAAAACCTCTATTTATCTCAAAGGGTTCTTAGGGTTCCCCCCGATTAGTCGTCTACTCGAAAAAAAAACCTAACTACTACCTTAGTTCAGTTACATTCAAGACTAGGAGTGAAAACTCCTAGATCACTCATGATCATTCAGCTTCCAATCGTTTAATCTTCTTCCATTTTTCAATCAACTCCAAAAAATTTGTAGTAAACGCCAGCGTTTAAGATTCTGAAATGATTCCAAGGTGTTGATTTGTGCTGCCATGCATGCTCGCTAACGATTCTCCTGCATCAACTTGTGTACCATACACTAGTTGGTAAAGTCTAGTAAAAACAATGGTATTCTTCCATGTTTTGTGGTAATCCCACAAATCTTATGGAAGCTTATCTTCCTAGTCCTTCCTATAGACTTGGATTGTCTTTATCATGATTGCTTCCAAAACTTTTTTTGTAGAGTCTACTTGATCATTTGCTTGCAAATGACAGAGGGTGGACTTGTAGTTTTTGATCTTGTATTTTTCAACAATTTCCCTCATGATATCTGAAGAAAACTAGATTCTCCTTGGTCATTGAAAATTTCTTCTAGGGACTCCAAATATGAAAATAATGTCTTCAAATAGGAAATTGACTATTGACTCTCTAGTTGCTTGTGAAAAAGATTTTTCCTCCACCCACGTTTTTACATAGTTTGTGCAAGCCATGATATCAAGTAATATAATGTTAAAATTTATTTACACCATGAACAACTGTCAACATTTCATTTTTAGTCATTGTATAATTGAGCTCAACTGGATTTAAATTTTTAATAAAAAAGTAGATAGCATAGGTTAGAAGGTTTCCCTTTTGACCCAGTAATTCTCCCATTGTTGTATCAGATGCATCTGTAAAGATGTGAAATAGCAAGCTCCAGTATAGACTCTTCACTATTGGTGATGATAAATGTTTTTCTTTAATATTTTGGAAAGAAGATCGATAGTTAGTATCCCAACAAAATTCAACATCTTTCAAAAGTAATTTAAAAAAAGGCAAGTCTATTTTACTAAAATTTTCTATGAATATATGATAATAGTCTGCATAGCCTAGAAAACTTATAACATCTCTTTGATTTTATGGAATTGGCAATTTGAGAATGATATCTATCTTGGCTAGATATTCTTTTAGTCCTATAGGAGACACATGATGACCAAGAACAATTCCTTCAGTTTGCATCATACAAATTTTTGCATCACCAAGTGCTAGATTTTTTTCCAGGAATCTTATTAAAATGTTTTCCAAATTATTTAAAGCATAATCAAAATCATATCCATACACTAAAAAATCATCCATGTAAATTTATACACATTCATGTATCAAATCAGAAAAATGGCCAAGACTGCCCTCTGAAATGTGGCTGGTGCATTACATAGCCCAAAGGGTAGGAATTTATATTCATATGTCCCCTATGGACATGTGAATGTTGTCTTATATTGGTCTTCCAAGGTTATTTTAATTTGATTGTAGCCACCAAATCCATCGAGGAAAGAAAAGTATTTCTTTCCTTCTAATGTGTCCAGGACTTCGTTGATGAAGGGTAGAAGAAAATAATCTTTCAGAGTTTCTTTATTGAATTCTCAATAGTCCACGCATATTCTCCATTTTCCATTATTTTTGGGTACTATCACCAAGGGAGAAACCCATTGGATATCTAAGATATGATAGATAAAGTCTACTTTTAACAATTTTTTAATTTCTTATTTCACTACCTCTTTTGGTTTCATTCTTAATTGTGGTTGTCTGAAAATTTTGGAATTCTCTTCTATGTATATGTGATGAGTGAAACTATGTCGGTGGATACCTTTCATATCTGTGTAATCCCAGGAAATTTTTTAGAATATTTATGATTTTTTTTTTTTTGTATTTGGCAGAATCGACAACTAGGCGATCTCGTACTCGTGTGACACGGGGTTGATTCTGAATGCTACCACTATAACCTTCAGGTTCCATATGCATTCCCCTTCCGCAGGCATGGTTAATTCAAGGGGATTTGAACTCGGAACCTCATCAAACATAACACTTGATATCACGTCACTCTCCAATTGAGTTGCCCCCTGGGGGCTATATTTATGCAATAATTTAATTAACCTTTCATCCTTAGATTTATCCAAATTAGAGTTGATGTTTAAACATTTCCCGGGGAAACTTTCAATGACTTTGTTGTGTGAATATGATATTTTGTTTATAGGAAATATAGTTTCAAATAAATATTGTAAATAATCCACTGTACAATTTTACTAAAAACGTTTCTCCAAAAGATCATTAGTGGAAATTTGTTGAGAAGATTCAAATTTATCTATGGAATCTGGATTAGAAATGAAGTGATTAAGTACATTTTCATCATTCTCTTCTATGAAATTTATAGCTTGAGCAGTACTACAAAAAGAATGAATAGCTTCTTCCTCGGATTTTGTTTCTTCAATCCATGAAATTTGTTCCAATTCAGTAATAGATCTAGTAGGTCGATAAATTTTCACTTTCTTTATTTCACTCCCTCTTGAAGTAATCATATTTCCTGATCTACAACTAATAAGAGCATCAATTGTTTCCAACCAAGGTCTTCCAAGTATAAGAGGGTGTCCACCTAGGTTAGATTTTGGTTGAAGAACTACAAATTCTACATGATACTCCCATGAATCCAAGGATACAATGACATAATCTACTACACACTTTGGTTTTACCTGAGATCTATCTTCCATTTTCAATATTGTAGGTGTAGGTTGAAGATTACAAATATTCATATTTTAAATTATTTTCATGGTCATCACATTAATAACTACACCTAAGTCAATTAAAGTATTTGGAATAGAAAGATTGTTGATGAATATGGTAACAATTGGTACCCCTAGATCAACATATTTGTATGTTGTAATATTTGTTGAAATTAGGCTAGCTAGTTTTCCAGCAACTTGCACTGTTGATGGATCCTTCCTTTTTCTTCCTGATTTCTTAAGACATAATTCCCTAATTGTTCTTGTATAGATTGGTATGTTATTTATAGCCTCTAATAAGGGAATTTTAACACATATATCCTTTAATTCATTTAATAAATCATGCTCATAAGGAGTTGTGGATTTTTCCAAGTACAACCTCCCTAGAAAAGGAGGTTTTTTTGTTCATGGTAGTTGATCCTTTCGAGTTTCAACTGACTGTGTGCAATTGTAGTGTAATTTTTATTAGTATTTTATTATTCTTTTTCTTTTTATGGGGGGTTCTTTGTGAATTGTTTTACCTAACCTTAAGTAGATATCCTGGAAAAAAACAATTGCTTAAGTGGGAAATGTTCCTTCTTCAGCATTACAAGCAGGTCTTTCCACTTTATTATTAGGATTAGCTAATGGTTTTCATGGAAATTGAGTTGGTATAGGAGTTGGTTGGTTAGAAGGAAGTTGTAGCTACTGGGGTTGAGTGATTTGTGGTGGAGGAAGTATAGAATATGGATATTGAGTGGGTGGAATTTGTTGGTTTTGCGGGTATGGTTGATGTTGAAATGGATAAGATTGTTGTTGAAATGGAAACAATTGCGGTGGATAAGGTTGGTGAAAATAATATTGTTCATATGACTGATATGATGTTTGAGGAATATGGGGAGGATGGTTTCAATAAGTGGATCCTCGTCGACCTTGTTGAAAATGTTGGTTTTCATCTTCTTGAGGAGGCTTGCATACTTGCCAAGGAAAAGGGACATTCCATGTGTTTTGTACAAAATTTGGATAAGAATATGAAGGAAATTTCTTAGCAGGATCTTGAGGCATAACTGGTGTGTGTGGTTTCCATGGTCTTCTTAGTGCAACATAATAAAGAGATCATGTTACTGTGCTTTCACCTTTGAAGATTGATTTGATTCCTAAAGATGATGGGAAATTTTTTGTTGAATGTTTTTTTACACAAATGCCACAAACTTGAATACTATCTGATGGAAGTTCTCTAGGTGGAGGTGTTTTCCTACATTGATGGAAAAAAACTGCCAAAGCTTGATTTTTCTCTTCTTTTTTCCTTTTATCCTTCAATATATCAATCTGAGAACCTAATGTACTCAAAAGATCAGTTTTAAAATTTTCCAACAAATTGCCTAGTTTTGTCATAGTTACACACCTTGTGGATGATTTGGTGACTTTGTAAAGAGCATCTATTGATCCTTTTATAGATTTAGCTTTTCCCTTGGAGTATTTCATGCACATTTCAACAATGTTTTCAAACAGTAAAGTTGAAATGTCATTGGATCCCATGAGATTAATAATATCAATATATTTGTTACAAATTCCTTATAAAAATATTATAGGAATAATATCAAAATTTGAATAATTTTGTTTTGATTTTTGAAAATTGTACAAAATATCTCTAGGTATTCCTCTAATTTCTTATCTTCCTGCTGAGCCATCCTGAATATATCTTCTTTGGAATCATGTGGTCTATAGTAATATTGATACTTCTTAAGGAAATTTTTCCTCATAGTATCCCAATTCCCAATAGTATTTTCTCTTAGCCCCATGAACCATTTTAAAGCAGTTTTCTTTAGAGTGGCAGGAAATGAAGTCTATGAGAATCATTTGTATACCCATAGGTATGACATAAAATATCAAATTCAAACAAAAATGCATCAGGATCTTCAAAGGCCATACCACGAAAGTTAGGAAGAAATGAGGGTGGAATATTTTTCATCTTTAGTTCATTTCCAAATTATGTAGGTACATCTAAGATGGGAAAACCAAATGTAACTTCCTCTTCCTCAAATCTTGCATCATTTGGACCCCTTTCTCTTTCTCCTCCTCCTTCTAGTATAATTTCTCTTTCTCCACCTCTTGGACATATTTCACCTTCTCCTTATGGTACTATTAGTATTCTCTCTCCTTCTCCCCCCACCTCTTGGCATTCGTATTCCTCCTCAAATGTGAGATACTTCATCAACCATCGTATTTTCCCAAAAGATCCAAAACGGTTTACTCCAACCTTTTGGATATTCAAATTGTTCAATGGTATCTCCAGTTTGTGTCTACTTTGAGCTTTCTGTAAAAATCTACTTTCTTGTATCTTTCTTAGTACCTGAAAGCAAGTTAGTACCAATGGTTTTTTGTGGATATTTTGAGAGATAGTTTAGTATATGGTTGTGAATATGATGAAGTATGTGGTCTAGTATATGGATTTGTAGATGGATTTGTAGGCGGTTGTCAATATGATGAAGTAGGTGGTTTAGAAGATGGTTGTGATGATTTAGTAAGTGTTTTATAGGGGATTTTGATTTTTCTGGAACAATGTTTTTTTCTCTTTTAACAAACCTACCCTTACTATCTCTAGGTCTAACTAATATATTCATGCAAATAACACATGACTAGTTCTTGTGAAGATTCAAAAAAGTGGTTGTGGAGGTTCATACCTCTCGTCTTACCTTCTTCACTCCTTCCAGTCCTAAATGCGTGAAAAACAAAAAAAAAATTACAAAATATTTCAAAACTAATTCTTTCAGTTCCTCCCCGGAAACGACGCCAAAAATGTCAACTTAATTTATTTTCATAAAAAGGACACTTATCATGTCATTCCATGGTCACTAGACTTGTGAGGCACAATCATTGTATGTGAGGGAACTAGCTTCAAAATACAAACTAAGAAGGAAATCCAATATTGTAAGCAATCATCAAATAGTATAGGAAGTGCAGTCTAACCTAATATTTAAAACTTCAAATCAAAAACATTTCTTTCAACCTTAGGTTATCATTGTTCCACTGGTAGAAAATCAGGATGCAAAGTGAAATATGTCATTGGTTGTGGACTTATTACAATATCAATTTGTCAACTAGTGAGGTTAAGGGTTTTTAAAGAAGTTTATAACACATTTGCAAAGTGAAAAGACTTGAATTAAATTTAATTCCTTCAAAAATAAATTCTTTCTCTACTTAAAATATTGCAATGTTGTTATAGAAAGATTTGCCTCACCATTGATATCTTGCACAGAGGGATTTTTTCCATTTCCCTATGCAGACTAATAATCCCTGTTTGATAAATACAGATCTAAAAATAAACATTTTTCCACATATATGCGCCCTATCAGCTATACAACAAGCGTATACGCAAGTTGCTCCACTACAGCCTACATACATCGGGATTTGTTCGAGAAAATACAAAAATGGAGTCGGGTTTCCATGTCATGAAAATATATCTTTGATCATTGGCTTTCCATATACTGTAAATGTTCCGACTCGGCCCTTTAGTTGCATTTCGAAGGCTATAAGAGCACAATTTCGAGCTATGGAAAAGAGGAGAAAGCATTCAACTTTGAGAGCAAAGTTACACTGGAAAAATTACTTCATATTGAGTCTCCATCCCTTTGTCCCTCAAGTCTTAACACTATGTTCAGCCCCCAAGCTCATTCCCTATTGTTGAGAGAATTTCATTGTCTCTTTCCTTTGAGCTTGCCTTTGGTGGAGGATTGAAGTGTTGGAGGCCTAGTTGGAAGGAACTTGGTTCCTTGGTTTTGAACCGTCCCGACATGGAAGTGTGTAATGTTGACACTTTTGTTGATCAATTATTAATAGATATACTCATTTCCCGTCCTATTGGTATCGTGCAAATACATGATTATCATCCATGGGCATGTTTGTAATGTTTGTTAATGGATTATGCTATCTGATGTGCTAACCCCTTTACATTATCACTATATACTTACTTTGCTTGTTTGTTGAGAACTTATTGCAGGTAAAAATCTTTGGGTCGAAGTGCTCAATGGTGGAACATCATCAAATGTTGGATCAAGGTAGGCCTCTTTCTTATCTTGCACATTATTTTATATTTCATATAGTTAAATTGAGTTGATTTCTGCAATCATACTATTTGTTGTGGTTGACCCTTGGCCATAGAGCTTTTTTCCCTCGTAACAGAAATGGTGACTCCACTGGGGAGAGATATTCCTTCTAAGGGTTGAAGTACTTATTCTTCTTGCATTTCTCTTTTTCCTTTGTGTTTCTTGTCGTATCACTCCTTGACAGATTCTGTTCACTTTGAGTCTGAGTTTTCAGCCTTTTTTCCCTTGCCTAGCCTTGTTTTAAACCATGTACACTCCTTTTGACTTGACAGTCACGTACACACACATTCTTCCTCTCTGCAAGCTGTGTATATACACATTATTCTCCTAAACAGTTGTGTATACCACTTTTCCTTGCTTGTTTTCTTGGTTTAGTGACTACTAGGTGAGTTTTGATGTTTGTTGAGCCTTCTTAGGTCTCTGTAGTGCCTGTTGGGAGTTGAATTTATGGGCGTAGTCTTTCTCATTGTTTTTTCATTTTTGATTTGTCCTTGAACCCTAGGTTGTTTTGCTTGGCTGCTTGGTATTCTTCTTGAGTTATTTCGTTTATACATAGTAGAATTTTTATATCAAGCTACTTCTCAACCCATGCATTTTCTTTCTGATATATTGAAAATACACACACAAAAAAAGTAGGCATTTTGCGTTGGTTAACATTTTTGTCTTTGAACCTTTATCATTATCTTAGTACATTTAGTGAAACATTGCATTTTACTTCTGAATTGTAGAGTTGAAATTGAAAATTTCACTGTTTTTATTAACACATCATTCATTGAAAAGTTAAAGGTAGACTTTGCATTATATTCATATTTATGTTTTGCAGAGTCATAACATCATGAGTTTCGCTTCCATAACCTTTTGAGTAATCACCAATAAAATTTACGGTTTAAACTAAAATTGATTAGTCACGATTTTATTTGTAGGGTGCACAAACCAGTCTAGGATTTAGTGCCTTGGAATAAGATTTTGTGAGTAAACTTCTCCAAGGAAATTAAATCAACATATGTGTCTAAGACAGGGAGTTGAGAAGTCCATTGTATAATTGGTAATATCAGGAGGCTCCGTTCACACCAGAGTTAATCACGAGGTCGTGCGAAGTTAGTTGAAGGGATAACCCCTGGATACGTGCCTAGTGTAAGAGATATTTCTGCAGATTTATTCGTATTTGGGGATCTTGCTAGTATCCATACCTCTGTGAGAGGCAGTGCTTTCAAGGTTTCGAGCTTTGCTTCCCTGCGCATACAGTGATCCGGAATTATGACTACTCGCATGTGCATTTTTTATACAATGGTTTATTAGTTGTTTGACTTAGGTATCTCATAGGTTACTTGCAAGGGTTGTTCTGTTTGTACCCTGGGTTAGATAGGGGTCGAATAGAACACAACCTTTATGGAGGATTGCCTCTTTGGGGGATCTGACCGACTGGTTTTTAAGCTCACGAGGGCCCCTATAATTGATTCTGTTACCTCCAAACTTTAGCATGGAGTCTCAAGTCCCTCTTGGACAAGGCATACCTTCTTTAGCGAGGGAGGCCACTCAGCCACTTTAGCCCGTTTGCATGCATATTGTCTGCTTGACTTTTTGGTATGCTCTTTGACTACTAGTTGGCCTTAGGATATATTTGTATTTTGTAGAGTCATAATTCATTGTGGAGTCATACCAGCTTCCCCATAGGTCCTGTCAATTGCTATAGTTACCACCAGATTTTGGGTTCTTGACTTCTAAAAGGAGTATAGTTTGTAGAAGTGGTACACACACATCCACCTTTCAGACTTGTGGTTCCAAAAGGATGAGTATTGAGTCTAGTCTTCATAACACTGGGAGTTCTTTAACTCCCATACCCACTATATTTAATGGCACCCCTTCGACTCCTACAACCGCTACAGTTGCTTCGTCGGGGGCTTATACTAGTACTATGGCTCGGCCTATAGTTAATGCTTCATCTCTGGCCTCGAACCCTTTTGGGGGTTTTGGTCACTCGTTGGGTTACAATGTTCAGTCCATCCCTATGGATTCTAGTCCATTTTCTTATGGTATGCCTAACTTCACATCGCAGTTTTCAACTACCATCCTAGCTGATGGCCCCAACGCTAGTCGTGGACTTGGGGTCACTACACCTCCTTACACTCCTTTTCCATTTTGTGGTTCTCATATCCCCCAAACGAATCCTAATTTAGGAAGTGTACCTTTTCTTAACCCCAGGTCTAATCCTTCTATAGCTGGATGGAACAACCCAGATGGCGGACAAGTTCTGCCTTACATCCCTACCTTGTCGGTGTCGATTCCGACTAATACTTTTGGCATGAAGAATCCACTTCAATCGTTCGGGTTCCCACCTGGAGGAGGTCATTCTTACACTTTGGGCAACCCCCAACGTGGATCCAATCCAGTTGGGAGCAATTTTCAAAACCCCCAGCTCGGACCTAATCCGGTCGGGGGCAATTTTCATAATCCTTATCAAAACATTCTTGCTGGAATGATGCCCAACCCATCTTATACGAATCAGCCCAGAGGAGGTCCTTATAATTCTGGGAAAGGTTTTGTTCCTTACCAGAATCCTGGATGGAATGCAGTTCCTAATACACAATCTTTCGCTAGAGGGTGGGGCTAGATGTCACAACCCTGCCTCCCTTTTCTGGCCACGCTTAATCTGCCAGACTTGTCTAAGATAATGAATGACTTGGTGAGTCATGATCCCACATGACCCCCTGTCCCTACCAAACTTCTGTCAGACATTCCAAAGTTTGAAGGTAAGAATGGAGAGGACCCTGGCTATCACGTCACTATTTTTCACCTTTGGTGCTCATCAAATTCTATGAACCATGATTCTATTAGATTACGATTCTTTCAACGCACTCTCATTGGAGTTGCGTCGCAATGGTATATTGAGCTACCTAGGGGGACATACGGGTCATTCCATGAGTTGGTGCTAGACTTTCTCAACCACTTTCAATTGCCCATTCATTACGATGTTTGCCTTGAAATTTTGTCAACTCTACGCCAGGGTACCAACACTCACATCTCGGACCATATCCAGGAATGTTGTAGACGGAGGTGGTTGATTAAGACTTCTATACCCTCGGCCTTTCTTCTAGAATGGTTCCTAAAGTATTTGCACGCTCCTATCTCGAAGGACATTTCTAATTCTTAGGTCTTCAATGAGGAAGAAGCTATCTTTAGAGCCCAACAACTTGATTTGATATACACTCAGTCTGGGATGTTATATCACATTCTTCCAAATGCACCACGGACAAATCAAGATCCTATACAGAATCCTAGACCTCGTGTTAATGGCATTGTAGGGTCCTCCAATGTAATGTCCATAGACTCAGCAATGAAGTCTGCTGGAGGATCAACTCCATCTGCATCCTCGAAACCCACCCAATCGACGGATGTACATTCAGTGCAATCGTCGAAGAACCCAAATGGTGACCAGCAACCAGATGGGAATAAAATAAAAGTTAGAAACAATCGTAAGGGTCAAAAGAATAATAATAAACTCAAGGAAAAGGATAATAATGGGAAACATAATGATAATGCTGGAGAGGGAAAGAAAGACAAACGTAAGGTGAAGTTTCCTTGTAAACTTTGTACCGATGACCACCTTACACATTTATGCCCCAAACTTGTGGAGGCTGGGAGGCTTTTAAATATACCACCTACTGTGTTGACAAATCCATTCCCACACAACCAACACTTAGCCTCAAGCTCTTCAAATTTYGAAACTGCATCTGGTGGAAGTCAAAACCCACCGTCGCAAGATGGAGACCGTGTTTGTATCAATATGGTCAATGCGAAAATAGATATAGCCACCCGCTCTTGAGATTATAGCTCTTCAAAATATAGTACCAGTCTAGAAGCTCCTCCTCCCCCTCCATAGATGAACTTACAGATTGAGAAACCAGAACCACCGCCTCGTATTCCAAAAGGAGTACTTAAGCGCTCTACCCACAACTGTAATTCTAGAGCTGCACATAACTACTCTATTGTTGAGGATCTAGGCCAAACCCCTTGCGTGATGTCATCTTTGGAGGTACTCCAGATGTGTCCATCACAGAGGATGCCTTACTCTCTGCCTTAGGAGCTCTAGAACCTAGTGGCTCGAAATTTATCAAGTCTGATGTCACGGATGTGAAGCCTCACTTACCCTACCATGTGGCTTTCCAAATCCACATAGAATAGTCCAAGTATACTATCAAACAAGCAGTTGTTGATGAAGGTGATGCCACCTGCATGATGTCCCTGGTCTATTGGAAAGCTCTTGGTTCTCCGACCCTTTCCAAGTCGTTGAACATGTTGAATGCATTTGACGGTCATTCCTTCCGCCCTCATGGTATTCTCCCTGGATTTTCGGTCCAGTTAGGTGGGAAGACGGTAGAGGTGGAAGTAGAGGTAGTTGATGCACCTCTCGGTTATAACCTGTTACTAGGTCACAATTGGACCTATGCTATGGTTGTTTTCATATCGTCCATCTTCTGTGTACTTTGTTTTCCTCATCAAGGGGAGATCATGACTATCGACTAGTTATCCTTTACATACTCTAGTCCTAATTCATTTGTTGGACCGTCGATCCCTGTGATTGAAAATTCTCAGCCGAAAACTGAGAATATTGGCATCGGAATGTATTCTTCCCTCATGGGTACTTTCAACTTCTCGGTACCGATTCACCACGTTTACACCATGTCTAGTAAGCCCACTTCTACAAGGAGGTCCATTCCTTTCCGCACTTCCTATTTTTGTGATCCATGGACCCTACCTTCTCCGACTTCGTCATGTGAAGGACAGTTGCATGCTGGCATGGCTATGCCACTATCGACGGTGAATATTGTGTATCAATTTGTTCTTGACTCTTCCGCCAATCCTGATCCTGTTACCTCATAGACAGATGAGGAGGATCCTATTCTTAGGCCTGTATGGGCCACCTTGTTATATTGTTCGCATGATTTCCTAGATGAGACTTTGCCTTCAGACGAAGCCATCCTCTAAGCCATGAATGGTTCCGAGAGACCTTGGGATGAAATGCATCATCAATCCTATTTTTTCCCAAGTCTTGAAAGAATCAGCAAGATGAATTTCGGTCTACCCTGAGTGAGATAGTTGGTCACACCATAGTTCCACTTGATACGCAGTACATTTATGCCGAAGGAAATATGGTGAGTATTTCCCCTACCGTCTCGATCTATATCTCTTGTACCCCTAGAAAGATTGAGAATGTAAATATAGGTGTGGATTGTTCACTAGAAGAAATTATGATCTACACTGATCTCTTCAAAGAATTTCAAGATGTATTTTTTTGTTCATATGAAGAGATGCCATGGATCAACCCTGGGATTGTCGAGCATGAGATTAGAACTTACCCGGATGCTAAACCTGTTCAACAACGTCTTAGAGCTGTGAATCCTAGGAAGGCCCCTCCTATTAAGGCAGAGGTGGAGAAGCTACTTAACGTTGGATTCATCTACCCGGTTCCCTTGATCGAATGGGTATCCAATCCCGTTCCTATGAATAAAAAGCAAGGAACCATCCGTGTGTGTACGGACTTTCACGACCTGAACAAGGCTTGTCCTAAAGATAACTTCCCCATGCCTTTCATTGATCATATTCTCTATGAGTGTGCGGGAAGAGAGATATTTTCTTTTATGGATGGATTTTCAGGCTATAACCAAATCCAGATCAAACCTGAGGACCAACACAAGATGACATTTATATGTCCTTGGGGTACTTTTTCATACTAGAAAATGCCTTTCATCCTTAAAAATGTCGGAGAAACCTTCCAACGTGCCATGACTTTCTCTTTTCACGATCTCAAGCACATAATCGAAGCCTACCTGAATGATCTTGCTTCTCACTCTTGCAAGAGAGTGGATCATGTTATACACCTTCGTCTAGTTTTTGAAAGATGTTGTTACTATAGAATCTGTACAAACATGCATAAATGCATATTTTGCATTAAGTCTGGTTGTCTCTTAGGATTTTTAGTTTTCGAGACTGGGATCATGGTAGATCCCCTTAAGGTTGAGGCAATACTTTAGTTTCCTCCACCGCGCACAGTTAGACAACTTCAAGGTTTATAGGGAAAAGCTAATTTTCTACATCGGTTCATAGTGAATTATGCCAATATTACTGAGGGTTTCATGCGCCTCTTGAAGAAAGAAACCCCCTTTATCTGGGATGAGTGAGCCCAAGAATATTTTGACGCTTTGAAGAAATCCTTGGTATCGGCCCCTCTACTGAAATCTCTTGATTACAGTGGAGATTACATGTTGTATATTTATGCGTCTGCAGAGACGATTGATATGGTTCTAGTTTAGGAGGATGATGAGCTCCATGAGCACGTCATCTACTATCTCAGTCAAAATTTAGTTGGTCCTGATCTTAATTACTCTCACGTCAAAAATCTAGCTTTGGTTGTCGTTCACGCAGTCCAACACTTACATCACTATATATTACTTTGCAAGACTACAGTGGTGGCTGATGTCAATCCGTTTCAATACATCCTTACTAGATGTATCATCGAGGGAAAATATAATAAATTGATTTTCATCTTACAAGAATTTGATCTTGACTTCTCTTCGGCCAAGTCCAAGAAATCACTAGTTTTTGTAGAGTTAATATATGATTTTCCACGATTAGACGAGGATGTTATCCATGTTGATTCATTTGCAAATGAACACATTTTACTTGTCTCGTCATCCGATCCCTGGTATGGAGACATTGTTTTATATCTTCAAACCTTTAAGTTCACTCAGCATCTCTCGCGAGATGATCGACGACGTTTTAGATACCAAGCCAAAAAGTATACCATCATTGGCAACACTTTGTATCATCGAGGAGTAGATAATATCTTGTGTCATTTCTTAACTCACGAGGAAGCCAATTCATTCCTAAATGATTTCCACAAAGGGGCTTGTGGTGGTCACCTATCCGATCTTACGACAACCCAAAAAATCCTGTGAGTTGGTTATTTCTAGCCCACTATCTTTAAATATTGTATTGAATTAGTTAAGAAGTGTCACCCCTGCCAGGTGTTCACTGGGAAAATGCGCTCTCATCCAGCCCCTCTTCATGCAATCATCATCGTCGGTCCCTTCACCATATGGGGGGTATAATTCGTCGATTGCAACCCAACTTTGGTTGGGGGGCATCAACACATTATCATGGTCGTCGAATACTTTACTAAGTGGGCCAAGGGCCATGCCTATTGTAAAATTTGATGGGAAGTCTGCAACCTTCCTCATGTTCAACCAAATTATCGTCCGGTTCAGTATCCCGAGTGAGATTGTCACTAATCATGGAAGTCACTTTCAGAATGAAATGATGGTAGAACTAACATCTAAGCTAGGGTTTAGACATGAACATTCATCCCTTTACTACCCCAAGGAAAATGGGAAATTAGAGGCCGTCAACAAGTCTCTCAAGACCATTTTGCAAAAAATTGTCAGTCGGAGTAATTCCAATTGGCACATCATGATATATCCCGCGCTTTGGGCATACCAAACCTCGGTTAAGACTACCACTGGTTTTTCCCCTTTTCAGTTAGTGCATGGTGTGGAGTCGATCCTTCCTGTTGAATTTGAAATCCCTTCTCTCAAGTTGGCAATCGAGCTCCTACTTGACACTTCATATTTAGAGAGACGGCTTGTACACCTAGAGAGTCTTGATGAGCACTATCGAGACGCATTTATGGCTATCGAGGCAGACAAGAAATGTGTCAAGGTTTAGTACGACAAGTCTATTTTTCCCCAGTTGTATGTCGGGGGTGACTTGGTCCTKTTGTATGATCAAGACAAAGAACCKCTAGGGGCAAGCAATTTTAAACCCATGTGGCACGGTCCTTASATCGTGCAACGTGTACTACAAAAAGGAGCCTAAGAATTACAATATTATGAAGGGAATAAGTTAGCCGAGACCAGAAATGGGCTCTACTTGAAAAGGTACTATGCTTGAGCCCTAGGCTTGGGTGGAAATCTTTGTATACTAATGGAAATTTAGTGTACATACATCTCTTTCATCCTTTTCTTTTGTCTTTAGCTTGCTTATCGAGTTTTCCCTTTGTTGGCAGATGTTAATAGAATCTCCGGTCTACCTAGGATTCACAGACGGAGCCAGTCATCATAAAAGGAACTTGGCTTCTATTGCTTGGGTGGTTTAATCACTTGAGGGTCTGTTGGTGTCTTCAAGTGGTGCCTGACTAGGGCCATCCACGAATAATGTGGTTGAATACAATGTCATCGTAGAAATTTTGTGTGATTCTATCTCGCATGGAATTCGATCTTTAGATGTTCGCCTGGATTCCCAGTTAGTAGTATGTTAGTTGAACAGTCATTATAGCATGCATGATCCTACTTTACTCCGTCGATTCCTACAGGTACGTCTTTTAGAACAAAATTTTTATTTTATTACATGTTATCACATTCCTAGGAGTTCTAATCATGTACTTGATGCCTATGCTAACTACATTTTAGATTGGAATTTGTCACATTAATAAAGAAAATAAAACCATTAAATCAATGTACACATTGTAAGATATAAGTAAATCCAAATATCCTTTTTTTATTTATATTTCAAAATATGGTGTTTATATTACAAAATTGAGGCTAAAACCCTCAATACACATATACAGTCGGTATACATATCCCACGACATCTATGCTTGTGGCACCGGATGTGTGTCATGGTAGCCAACCATGACATTTGCGAGACCCCAAAAGAGTTGTACCCATGCTCTAGGTACACCAACCACCTGTCACTGCATGGCTTCAGGTAGATCCTCTACCTGAACCATAGGAATCCTTTGTGTCAAACGAGACAGGTTGCCCTACATGTTTTGTAGGACTCTCTCCACTTCTCCTCCCATTGCCTCATCTCCCTAATTCCTCTGTCTATGTCATAGGAGTCCCTCTGGCCATCACGGATCCACGTATGCGATTACACAAGTGTCTAGTTAATACTCAAACACCATTCCAAAAATATTTTTGTTCCTTAAATACAAAAATACAAAAACAAAAAATGAAATATTTAAAAATTTG
The DNA here is from genome assembly GCA_010110895.2 of Picea sitchensis. Lineage (NCBI taxonomy): Eukaryota > Viridiplantae > Streptophyta > Pinopsida > Pinales > Pinaceae > Picea > Picea sitchensis. The sequence goes on along the minus strand of SNQJ01S0010232.1, from coordinate 47,476 downwards.
CTACCTATATCACCGTAGGCGGCCCCTGGTGGAAGTAGCATATCAGGATCTCCTCAGAAATCGATCTCCGCATAGGGATAGTCATCCAACGCAATGATCTTTTGTCGCCACCATAAGAAAAAATCATCGTTGTAGGGTGTGGTCACCCTACCCCCCCCCTGTCGTCTCATGACCTCGATCCATCATACCATGGCTGGATTGCATGGTCCTCTAGGAAGAACCTCCACTCTAGGTCCTAGACCTAGAACCCACTTGAAAAAGAAGCTACAAAGAATAGAGGCAAACCCAAAGTTTCGCTTACTCCTGTGTTTGCACTCTGTCAACTGACTTTTCATATTGGTCAGCAGTGAGGTACACCATTTGTAGACAGTGGGTCTAGCACACTCTACTACATAAAACAAAAGAAGTCTCGATGCTTGATGCAACGAGGTCAAACCTATGATCCTTGTAAGCACGAGCACTATGATATTCAAATTGAGATTACTTATTTCCCGGATGGGGACTTGACTTCCCACCTTGGGAGTCCCTACTATATAGTGGGAATCAATATACTCTTCGATCTTCATCCCACTCCCTACTCTGCGTGACTTGAGGTTCACAACCTCCCCTCGGCGTGATAGACCATTCAAAAAGTAGATGTCCTCTACTTCGATCCTCATTGGTTTTCCATCGAGGATAAAGCTTTTACTATCAGGGTCCCAGTAACCCACCAACATCTCCAATAACCTCACTTGGGCCCTCATTCATTTGACAACCCAAAATTTGTACAAACCACATACTTTTAGAGTCACTTGAGCCACTGGATATCTCTCAAAAGATACATCCACCTCCTCATGCTCTCACTCTCTCCATTCTAGGACCATCCTGCAAAAACAAGTCATTGTTTTGAGTTAGAAACCCTTTTTGGGCCATTTGTGTACCTATGCGCAGCCTTCTTTGCACACAATCGCATGTAAGGCTTGATACAAACTCCTTGTGGTTCACACAGGGGCATGTACCTCATCGTACATTCGACCTTAACAAAGGAGACTCGCGTACACCGAAAATCCTAATTTACGCCCTCAAAAACTAAAAAATTGGAACCTAATTCAAAAATGTAATCCACTGAATTTGAAGAAGATGAGATGAAGAGTTACTTGATCCAGACGGATCATGATTTCATTTCTCGATGCTCCTGCAATCGTCATTTGAATCTCTGAGGTATTTTTTGTCCAAACTGCACTATTTGGGTAAAATTCACAATGATACAGTAATTTTTTATTTTATTACCATTTATAAGCTATTTTTACCCACTTTATATAGTTTCATTCTATTTTTTAACCTAATGGACTAATTTAAGTATGGTTTTGAGAAGGTTTGTTGTAGTTTTGACTCATTTTTCTTGCGGATTTCAATGTCATGATTGGTCATTTGTCACCTCGGGCAGGTATTTTCATAACTTAGCATATAGGATAGGTATCCACTCCATCGTGCATTTTTGCATTATCCTTCGACTACCGCCTTTTTACGCCTTAGGTATGAACACATTTGTTGCGACACAAAACCTTCCATCTATTATAAATAGTGTCGTGGATAAATGGTAGAGACTTACCAAACATGGGTGCCCTAGTTAGATCCTCTTTGTCATTTGGTGCACATGGCGAGTTTTTTCCTTAGGACCGAGAGTCCATTATAACTTGATACATGACTTTATGATGAGCCTCATTTCTCATTCATGCACATGCGGCCTTATTCCTCACAGACTCCCAAAAATGAGTCTTAGTTAAGCTCTTTTCCGACTCGTCTAAAAACCAAAAAGATTGTCGAGTGATTTTTCCCTTTCACACTCGTTAAACTAGATTTGAAAGGTCATGAGTCTTAGTTAATCTCTTTTCCAACTTGTTATTAAAAATAGAAAAGATCGTCGAGTGAACTTGTCTTTTTCACACTCGTAAATTGGATTTGAAAAGACGTCTATTTGGCACAAGTTTACCCCTTTTTCACACCAAGTAGACTACAAGACATAAAAAAAGGATATTTTTTAGCGTTAATTTGTGATTGCATCTTATGCCYTCGCTTGCAATATTGAGCCTTTAGCCGGTTCTCACTTTGCGTTATAAACTGTTGCCTAAGAAGTTTTGCATCCTCMACCAAGAAGAGCCTTGTTTATATCCTTCACGGTTTGACACCCTATACCCTAGAAGAAACATCACCTCGAGTGTCCATCTCCCGCATGCATTCCTTACATTAAGCATAGGTACATTCCACTTCTGGAACTAGTTTTTCTTACTTGCAACACTCGTTTCCTCCTCTGTATCATAGCATTGATTGTTATGAAAAAAAAAAAATATGGGCAGGAAGGGAGTACTATATTATAATTGGCAGCAATCATGTCACCTTTGAATAGAGCAAAAAATTATTGAGTCCTTGTGTCATCATAATTTTGGTTCTAGCATGGCCTTAGGAAGATGATCTCGTTACAGAGTTTTCTCTACTGATTGGTTACTCTTCCAGTCCCTATAGAGAACGTTATTGATGCCTCCTGCATATAATAGTCATATCATTGAGTCTATCTTGTCGGAGTCCGCCATATGTTTCATGCTCTTGTTCAAAGGAAGTCTCACAACCTGCATCGACCACTCCTCATAAATCTTGACTTTGCATGTCGTCCATACCCTCAGTTTGTCTCAAAATCACATGATACTATGGTATTATCATGCACCCTAGCCCTACTTGCATCATCGTTAGGTGACCTTGAACCCAATCATTGGCATTTCATCATTGGTCATCGATTGGGTGGTTTCCCTTGTGCTCGATGGAAAGACAACTATTCACACTTTGGGATTCATGTAGTGTCTTGGATGCCATTAGCCTTATTGGTGGTTTCCTCACCTTTCTCAACATTTTTCATCATTGGTTGCTATTCAGAGGGTCTTTTTCATGTACCACTTGCATTTGATACATGCGAAATACATAGGGTCATTGGTTCATGAACATGTTCTTCGTCCGATCTCCACCAAATCATGAAGCTCCTACTTTGTTCCTTGTGCTAACTGATAAGAGATGCCTTAATTCTCTCCTTTCAGCGGGTCTCTTTCCATCGACTTCAGCTCATTTATTCTAGATATGGGACCTAGAGTTTTATGAGTACCTTGAGGCTTGCAGTCATTAGTGGTAGGCTCTCTCGCCATTGACAGATGGGAATACATCAATGTCTCCTGATCAATGGATTTCTCAAGTGTTGGACACTAACTCCTGTATTCACACTTGTAGGAATGTACTCGGTGCCTTGATACCTACTTTCATTATTGGTAGGTTGTCTCGCATTTGTTAACGATATACCTCAATGACCAGTAATCAAATGATGTCTCATTATGTTCAACCTCAACTCCTTTATTCACATGATGTAGACTTGCACCCTTGGTGGATAGTGCAGAAGACTTGAAGACATCACTATGTGGCCGCAGTTTTCCTGAGTTGTTGCTTCCCTTTCATTGGACCAACACCTGTTCAACTTTAGTGATCATGGGAGATCAGATTGTACTCCATGGTATACATATATCTTTAGATTGATTTTGAAACTAGTTTCAATGGGCCTTGTTCGTGATTATGACATCTTTTGGCATATAACTGCAATTGTATCTGCCTATTCATGGCCACAAACACTTATTTGGTATATTTTCCACATGGATCTGCATTGTATTATTGGCAGCCATGTATGCAAAGTCATTGAAGAATGTAATGAGCCATCGAGTTCGTCCAACTGGTTCTCTACCACTCCACTCCTGGGTTATTTATAATGTATTTCGACCATCGCAGATACTCCTCTGATTTCACACATTAGGGGGCATCTGTTATAGAAAGATTTTTCTCACCATTGCTATCTTGCATAGAGGGCCTTTTTCCATTTCCCTATGCATACTTATCATCCCTTTTTAATAAATCCATAGCTAAAAATAAACATTTTTCCACACATACGCACCCTAGAAGCTATACAACAAGCGTATACGCAGGCTACTCCACTACAACCCCCGTACATCGGGATTTGTGCCAGAAAATACAAAAATGCAGTTGAGTTTCCATGTCACGACAATAGATCTCTGATCCTTGGCCTTCCATATATTGGAAACATTCTGAATTGGCCCTTCAATTTCATTTTGAAGGCTATAAGAGAACAATTTCGAGCTATGTAAAAGAGGAGAAAGAATTCAACTTTGAGAGAAAAGTTACTCTGGAGAAATTACTTCATATTGAGTCTGCATCCCTTTGTCCCTCAAGTGTGAACACAGTGTTCAACCCCCAAGATCTTTCCCTATTGTTGAGAGAACTTCATTGTCTCTCTCCTTTGAGCTTGCCTTTGGTGGAGGATGGAAGTGGTGGAGGACGAGTTGGAAGGAACTTGGTTCCTTGGTTTCGAACCATGCCGACACGGAAATATGTAATGTTGACACTTCTGTTGATCAATTATTAATAGAAATACTCCTTTCCGGTCCTATTGGTATCATGCAAATATATGATTATTATCCATCGGCATGTTTGTAATGTTTATTAATGGATTATGCTATCAGATGTGCTAACCCCTTTACATTATTACTATATACTTGATTTTCTTGTTTGTTGTGAACTTATTGCAGGTATACAGCTTTGGGTCGAAGTGCTCAACGGTGGAACATCATCAAACGTTGGATCAAGGTAGGCCTCTTTATTATCTTGCACATTAGTTTATATAGCATACAGTGGAATTGAGTTGATTTCTATAGTCATACCTATCTGTTGTGGTTTACCCTTGGCCATAGAGAGTTTTTCCCTCGTAACAAATGTAAATAAAAATTATAATTAATCAATCCAACAAGAAAGTAAGTAATATTCTCAACCTACACTACAAAGGCTTACACAAGAAGAATATCAGGTTGTGAGGTGAAACATTCCTTGAGAAATGCCTACACAATGGTTCTCTTTTCATTGATGTAGGCTATTGGTTAAAGAATAAATTATAATCACACAAGCAAACAACTCACTCAAATTTTCTTAGTTGATCAAGTATCTGTTAGTGTCTCACATGTAGAAGGCTTAGGTTGTACTGTCTTTAGCCTACTCCCTTGAGTGTCTTCAAGACTTGCAATAGTACTCCGTTGACTCCTCAATCCTTACTCCCATCAACAAAATCAGTTCTAAGTGTTTAAAAATAAATAAAACCTTCATGAAAATGGGACTAATGCTACAACAAATAAACTAATGTAACCAAAAATTAAAATAGTGAATAGTAGACAATGAATTAAATATTATGAGCAGTGAACCATTAGCACAAGATAAATACAATGATTAACATCTAAACGAATATTTACTAATGAGTATAAACAATAGATACATAAAATAAAATGAAAAGTAAATCAAAGAGTATATACCAACAATAAAACTACAACAAATGTACACATAAAACAATGATGCATACGATGAAGAATGGGGGCCCTCCAAGCCTCAAACTATACATTCAAGGACTATCAGATGAAATAACTTAGTATGGATTCATGTATTAATGAAATAAGTTGGTACAAAGATTTAGTGAGTCTCTTAGAAACCAAAATCTTCAGAAAAATTCAAAACTAGAAATTTGGTTCTATCTCCCAAAGTCTTCGTATGTTTATGTATATATACATCATGAAATGAAACTAAAATACTATAATTCCTCTACCCAACTATCCAAATATGATATTATCCATCTATTAAGATTGAATTCATCATTTGGAGTGTGTAACGACCCTCCAGAAGTTGAACATCACAAGCATTTGAATTAACAAAGTAAACTAAACTCAAAATATATTACTACACATATACGGCTTTCATTCAACCATAATTTCTATCAAGTTCCACTAACTCTAAGAAGTTTATCTAACAAAGTGGTTAGAAGCAGGGTGTAAGTATACTTCTAAGGGTGGAATTTCACTAAAATGCATTTTAGGATTGTGCAACTTGCACATTTCTATTAATGTCATTATAATCATCAATAATCCGTCAAAATTTATAGATCATTAATAAAATCATTACTATAAATTGGAGACACCATCTTAATGAATTATAGCTTAATAGTGTTAGTCATTAAGTCAARAATATTAAATCCATTCATAATACAATATTTAATATCAATTATTGAAACATAATCATTAATAACCTCATTAATATAAGGTCTTTTATGCAATCATTATTATAATTCAATAACCATAAGTTATCTCAAAATCAAAATTCACTAAKTACATATACAAATATGATACTATATTTATGATCATCAACTATTTCATAAAGTATTACCAAAAACAAAAATCATTTATTTATAACATCATATAAATATACACATTTAGATTTAAAAGAATGAATACATATTTAGAGGTATAACCCTTTTTTTTTCCTTTTTTTTGTCCATGCCCTTTAAGACCGAGGACTATTAGTAATCTATTTTTAAGTCTATGCATGATAACCAATGTAAATGAAACAATTTAATCAAATTTTTTCAATACTCCACTTTTTCTCTACAATCAAACGTTTACAACATTTTTTTATTTTCAATAAAAAAATTAGAGGTCTTATTTGACCTCATTTCGATGCATATAGTCACATTATCCTTGGAAAACTTAGATTAAAACATACCATGGCTGAGTAAACTTTTGATAAGTGAAGTAATGCTAGACATAGGTCTAGCATTACTTCACTAACATTAAATGTTATATTGTTATGATATATGTTCTACTTCCATATAAGTTCATAATTAGTATAGTGTAAAGCTGGAGTAAGCTCCACCATTATGCCAATACTCATAGGTTTGGTATAACATGGCTATCTATCTTGTTGCAATATGGTTGTAGTGATGATCGACATGAAGATAGCATGCAATCCTCTCTTCTCCACTATAAATGTTATCCCATTGTGCTTGCCCCTCCAGATGACATACCACTCTCTTGTCTCTGTAAGTTTTGCTTGCACTCATCTGGACGGACCCCTCATCGATCCCAACACTACTACTTCCTTGGAGTAAAGAGAGGATTTTCACTTGGGACCCTATCTATTGTGCTTGGATCTGCCTTTGAAGGTTCTTCATCTCGAACCACTGTTATTCTCTTTGCCTTTGCCCTTTTATTCAATATTTAGGTTACTTACTGTGATTCAACCCCTATGAAATGTATAACATCTTAAATAAAGCTCTTTCCATATTCAATTCTTTCCAAAATGGTTATCATACTATCATGTCTTGTTCTATCGAGGAACTACACGAAAAAGCTTGGAGTGAAAGATGTGTTTCTCAGCACAAGCCATCTGAATATACCTAGATTTTCTACTGGATAAATCTAAAACTATTTTGAACACTATTTTGAACCATTGCTCTGGTTAACTTTTCTACTGGATAAATCTAAAACTATTCTGAACCATTGCTCAGGTAAATTTCTTTCTAGTGACAAAAAAAAATTTCACCCTACTTACCTCATTTTTTCTTCTTCCCTTCTTGCAGGCAGAAGGTATAAAAAAAAAGGCCCCTGAAATAACCCATGTTCTCTAAGCCATGACCTATATTTCCTGTGCTCTTTCGCTTCCTTCTCCAAAAGCAAAGCATTTGCAGACTGGTCGAAACCTCCTGCCCATTCCACTCTCCTCTTATAAATCCAACCCGTTGTTTCGTCTTTAATCAGCGAATCTCGGCTAAACTTAAAAGATTGATTGTCTTGGCTGTCAATTATGTCATCTATCTCAAAAATGGAGTCCCTTCTAGAGCACGTCCTTCACATCGATTATCTGTTAAGTAACAGAAACATGCTCATATCGGTGCCAGACGAATTCGAGAAGCTGCTAAATCGGCCCGCGCAGAGCTACATCCACGACACCAAGGCCATTGCTAGCATCGTTGTGGACATCAAGGAGAACTCAAAGGCCTACTCCTTTGTGAACGACATGCATGGCGTCAAGAGCTCCGCCATTTTCTGTCTTTTCTTTCTTTTCTGTCTATTGACATTTTCATCCGACCATGAATCGAATCTAAAGTCTTGCTTCAATTCCTGTATGTATCTATTTTGCAGGTTCAGATTGAGGATGAGAATGTGATGACCATCAGGGGAAAGTGAAAGCATGAGGAAAATGACGAGGATACCAAATACATACGCATGGAGAGAAAGCCCACCAAGTATTTTAGAAAATTTGTGCTTCCCACTGACGCCAATTTGGATGCGATTTCTGTCAGTTGTGAGGACAGGGTTCTGATTGTTACCGTTCCCAAGCATCACTCATAGAAACGGTTTCCCGCTCGCTTCCATACCCAGTGCCAGCTCGATAACTAGCAAAACCAGTCGGTTACCTGTTCAGTTGCATCATTCTTTCTTTGGGTTGTGGGTAGCCTTTGACAACCTTCTCGTGGGTAGAAGAGCTCCACGAACTGAACTAGGGATAGGTGGAAAAAATTGTATGCTTCAGGTGTATCCATATCCATGAACATGTCCAATGCATCCTTAACTCAACTTAACTCAATGGACACATTGTTAAGCATTGCATGCTTGTTGTATGTGTCTGGCACAACAACTTTGTTGTTTCTTACAATAATAAATCTATATTTATAGTTTGAAGAGAATTTGTAGCATCTGCCCAACACAACCATAATTAATTTAAATCTGATATGGGAAACCGCATTAATATTAAATGAGCAGTTAGTCTAAACCTCTCAGCTATTAGATTCAGCTATCAGTGATAATTTCTACGTTGTGATATTAATTGTATCCACTCTTTGATAACCTAAAAACTAAATCCGTGAATAGATTACTTAAAAATTGTAAATTTTCAAATAGTAGTTTGAATATATTAACCATTGATACGGATTTAAATGTCTCCCATTGATAGATTAGATATTAGAATTTAAATTTAGATCCAACAGCATCAAACCCATTACTTCATCCAGCATCTCCCCTAGCATCCCTTGTTGTGAAATAGTTGCTTGGTTGAGCACCTAGCGTAGATACAGTAGATCGTTACCTATTTTTAGATCATATCCTTATGCATCAAAGCAAACAACAACTGATTCACCAGCGGGGACAAGGATATAGGTCGTAAATCTAGATAGATCTATGTACAATAGATAGTTTGGAAGGTCCCGATTCGGATTTTGTTGTCCATTACTACCATGTTCTTCCTTCATCAACTGGAGAAACAGTGTATGATTTAGCTGTGTGGACGAGTCACGGTTGACCTATTTTGAAACAATTTCAAAATGGGTTAAGTACATGCTTCTCGCGAGGATGGACCAGATTTCCCCAGCTATCTAATTAATTTAAATCTGATATGGGAAACCGCAGATATTAAATGCGCAGTTAGTCTAAATCTTTCAGCTTTTAGATTCAACTATCAGTTATAATTTCTATGCGGTGATATTAGTTGTATCCACGCTTTGATAACTTAAAAACTAACACCGTGAATAGATTACTTAAAAATTCTAAATTTTCAAATCTAGTTCGAATATATTAACCACTGATACAGATTTAAACGTCTCCCATTGATATATTAGATATTAGAATTTAAATTTAAATAGTTCTAGACTTGAAAACTAAATCTTCTATAATGCTGAATTTATTTTCAGTTTTAAACATTTTCGCCTTCACTATAATATAATTTAGGGTTTGTTGTAAAAAATATGGTTCATATTGCTGAACTTGCTTTTCCATAGTCATATGTAGCTTTTTTTATACAAAGTAACATGGAATATATTGTATGAACTGAACAATAGACAAATAAAATCGATGATTGCTAGGTCAATATTCACCATACATAAGATTATGGAATAATCCAGGAAAGGCAAGATTTAAAAGGAAGTCAAAAGATCAGTTAGAAATAATGTAGTCAAATGTATGTGGAGGCAGTATACAAGAGAGCGGTCATTGTGAACAATCTAACTTATTATACTTTAATTGCAATAATGGATGAAAAGTAGGCACTTAGTATGAAATCTGTCGGTGAGCGAGAGATTTTTTTTTCAAAGAGCGTTTGTAGCATGCTAAAAAAAAACACTTATATATTTCATTTGTTTGATTCTATTATGCATTAAAAGAATGAACGCTCTTGCATGGATTATTGCACCAATTGAAAATGGAACTTTAATATATGAGTCTTGGTATAAAATAAGTTGGGAGCACATATATGGTTTGCAGTGGATATGGTTTATGGGAAAGAAAATAAAACATTGCCCACAATATTGATGTATCACCACGACCAGCATTTTCCTTGTGGGTGAATACAGTTCACACTGTGATTTGGTGCAATGAATACCTTGGATCTTGGCATGTAAACAGAAGGCCATCGAACTCGATTTTGCCTTCAAAAAACCTTGAGATCCATCTTACCTTCTTCTTCACAGAGCCTTTGACCAAATACATGAGATTATCTACTTAAATGGCAAGCAATAACGACAATGTGCTCCAACCATCTTGGAGGGGTACTCTTGCTTGCTCCTCCAATCACTTTAAGAAAATAGGAATCCTTCCACAGTAGGGATAGTAACCACCGGGCACTCTACTACACCTACTATGGTTACAACTATAGGGGTTTATAGAAGTTTGGGAGCAAAAAAACGTTAGCCAGGTTCAACTGACTCGACTGATTCTTCGACTTATTCAACTGGATCAACTGTTGTTTTTCAATCTCGAAATGAAAGGAATTCACCTGCCTTTTTGGGGGGACTGGTTCATTGACTGGATCATCTGGTTCATCGACGAGATCAGGAGAAGAAGTAACAATGTGCCTTCTTTTGGCTACAATAACAAGCCACCTTAATCTTTAATCTGGAATTGCTAAGCTCCTCTACCTTCTTGGCAGGGACTTGTTGCTCTGTAACCTGCCTTGTTAATTTATAAGTAGGGTATGCAAATAGTTTTAACTTCAAGTTTTAATTCCACATCACCACTTTTTTAAGGCATATCTCTCTAATGTATAACCAAGGAAATCATACGAGAATAATAATCGAGGCTCGTACTGTAAATAGAGGATGAGTGACTAGAAGTAAAACATTTAATTTAACAAGACCAAGCTCTCAGTAAAAGCGTATCCTTCGAATTTTTGGAATATCTATTAAACCAAAACGTAATTATATGAATATTGGCCTATGAGTTGGGTATTTACTTCCTTCAGTTCAAGTACAGTGACAACGACTATATCCTCAAAATCAAGGAATTTCATTTGACAAAGTACTGAAATACATGGCCAGAGAGAGGGTCAACTATCCAAATTTCATTAACATACAATTTTATTGTAATTAATAAAGTGTTAATTCAATACATCGATGTGTTGATTGGGATTTTGTTAAAGAAAACTATATGAAATTCAATAGAGAATTACTACTTAAAATGATAAAATATATAGGAATCATATTTCTCACTAATGACCATTTTAATATATTGGATTACTCCATTAATGAATTATTCAAGAGAATAACAATAAAGGAAAAACCCAAGATTCACATAATAAGGATGTATATTGACCATTTTAATATATTGGATTACTCCATTAATGAATTATTCAAGAGAATAACAATAAAGGAAAAACCCAAGATTCACATAATAAGGATGTATATGTGCCTATTAAATTTGATTCATGCACGACAATAATATCACACATAATAAGGATGTATAAGTTTCATGAGGTTTCGAGTTCAATTCCTCCAGACTTACCTTGTGTGCCGCGCATCGTGGGCACACCTGGAGGTTATAGTGGTAGCGGTTGGATAACACGGCCACATATAACGCGAGCACCCCAGACACAAAAAAAAAAGAAAAATATCACTCATAATAAGAATGTATATGTGCCTATTAAATTTGATTCATGCACGACAATAATATCACTTGGCCAATAGACATACTAAGCTATCATTGAACAATATATATGAATTTATCTAACAAGTATAAAGTTAATATTTTAAAAGGGTTGTTCTATTTTATTTACAACCATATATATGAATTTATCTAACAAGTATAAAGTTAATATTTTAAAAGGATTGTTCTATTTTATTTACAACCACAATAACGATCAATTCATATAATTTCCATGAACCATTCGAGTCTGTCCAAAAATAAGAATGATTATTCTACAAATTTTATATTTTTTTATGAGTAAATAACTACATAATATAATATTGTAACCCAAAGAATGTTGAACCTTTAGGTTGACGCAACTATTAAATTATTAAATTACTCAATTTTTTTCCTTCCCTTGCTAATCCAAGGATTTCATTAGTACCTCCCAGCCAATGTTAGGGGTACTCTTCTTACCCCTTAGCCCCTCGAGCCACAAAGGGGTCACACACAATTTCAAAATAGATATTAGCTCAAGCTTTCCCTCGCAAGGAGTGGCTTCCACCTCTTGCACAAGCTTGTAGCCCAACTCACACAAGTAAACTCAGTCAATAGAAAGTTTAACAACATTTCATTCATCCAACAATAGGGTACCTTTCCTCTTCCTCACCATTCTTTTTATAAGAGATTTCACTTTGACACTTTTCATCTCATGCACAATTAAATAATTTTTAATAATTAATTTAGAGGTTATTGACCCCCAACACATGTCACTTTTTCCCAAAGTTGCACATGTTTAATCCTTTTTAATTTAATTATTTATGCATTTTCCCTCACACTCAATTAGTTCCTAGATTTTCTCTTAGTTGTCCCTTACTTCCCCAATTTCTCTTTTATTGTGTTCCCAAACTAATTTACAATTGGAGTTTGATTAGGACTCTTCTCTTAGTTTGTATTTAGAGTTTGATTGACTTAGGATACTAACTCTATGTTGACAACCCATTCTCTCATGAATATATTTTATTTTAATTAAAATTCAATTTTATTAATTTCATGCATTCTGTATGCACATGCCTAAATTAATTTATTCTCCCTATAATAGTTTTGTTTAGTATAATATTTTCCTTAAGCCCCTTTAATATAATTATATTTAGACATAACTAGTTTGACTTTGATTTTAATTATGTTTCTATTCATAAATCAAAATAAAATTATCTAAATTTATATTCTATTTTCTATCATTTCTAAGTAATTGTTTTGCTCTCTAAGGTATTATAGTTTTTTAATAAATCACTAATTTATTCTTGCGACATGCCCTTCAAGATGCACCTATGTGCTCCAAGGGTGACACTCGCCAATTGACTTAGGTTGGAAGTTTTTTTATGCTTGGAGTTAATACTTCACTTGTCGACCTTGTGTGAGACTAAGGGCTTACTAAGGAATAAGGAATCCACCTTATTGTACACCCCTCAGAAATCATCATGAGCAACTGTCTCAGTCTTTCCTCGTGACATCATGAACATCTCAGAACAAGGTAGTCGTTAACCTTTAGTTCAGTTCACAACGGGAGTACTAGTAGGTTGTGACATGGACGCAGCCACGCCTCTCCCTCATACATCTGATATATGTGTATGACCCATTTACTCCATATGTGAGTTAGATTAGAAAGCGTCACCATGCATGCATCCACTAACAAATATAATATTAATATCTTTATACATGAAATCCATAACTATAATCATCATAATACATGTGTAATCAAAATAGTACTGAAAAACAAAGTCAATAGTCCACTCCCTGACTCAATCCGGAGTCGAAGGAAGTTTGTCGACGCCATAAGAATCCTCATCAAGCCACGTTTCCTACACACTCAAGAAACCTCATCATAATACCTTTCAATTTTATACATCAATAATAATAACATATCAATTTTCAATACTCAATCATAGCATAAACACATAAACCAAAAATGATAATCATAATGTACCATGTTTTAACCGGATCACTTGCTCACAAATTTCCTCAAATAATAATTCAGTGTATGATATGTGATTGAATTCATCCTTTGGAGTGCCAAAAATCGTGCAAAATCACACATGGTTGAGTTCTGGCTAATTTTTCTGCTAAAACAGGGTATTTTCCAGCAAAGGGGGTGTGTTGACCTTACGTTGATTGACACATTTTTGACTTGATTTTATGCATCCAAGACGATGCGCTCCATTCCATGAATACAAGGAAGAAAAACCAAGTCTTCATTTCTCCCAGCTCGGCCTGCACATATCTCGATGAATGAGAAATTACACAAAATGATTTTTTCTCGTAAAAACTAATAAAATCCAAATTTAGCTATTTTAAAATGTTGATTTAATATGATTAAAAAAATTGAATATTTACCTAAATGTGCCTTGGATGGTATTTCCTAGGTTAGTATAGATGATAAATATGGAAAAAAGGAAAATATAAGGTCAAAAAGATGCTAAGTTTAGAGGCTTTTATCTGGCAAAACAAAGTACCATCAAATATCACTGTGTAATCATGTGAGCCAGAATTCTTGTAATTTTTTCATGGATGTGAACATCAATATGATGAGAGAGAACCAAGATAAGTGAGTTAGTTGCAAGTCTAACACATCCCTGAAAATGATTGACAACTCAATCAAATGCCAAGCTATAATGCAAAATGATCTAGTTGTCCTTTTCTAGGTCAAATAACCATCCAAGTGAACAAAATGTCCACATCATTGCTATAAAAATAAGCATCACACTCTTGTATCATGTGTATGATTCAATTGAAATACATTGAACCATAATTTTTTCAAATTCTGTCATCTATATATTGTAGTTCCCATTTGAAAAATTGGATTCCCATTTGGCATATTTGTTTTTGTTTAGTATGATTTCTACAGATTGTGATTGGCCATTTGGAAATTTTGATGTGCATTTGTCATATTTATTTATTTTTTGTATAATTTCTACATACTGTGGTTTCTCATATGGAAATTTTTATTTCCATCTAGCATATTTGTTGTCGAAAATTCTAGTCCAAAAACCATCTTTAATTCCTCCCTTTGTGAGCTGAAAGGAGAGACAACATGTGGTTTTTGGTTG
>SNQJ01S0010232.1:17141-29125 GCA_010110895.2 Picea sitchensis | reverse complement strand
ACCTCCGATGGAGCTCAGTGTGGTGGTTAATAGAGGACAAGTGTCGGGCGGTGAGAGGAGAAAGAGTAGTGACTGGGATGAGTGGAAGTGGCATGGAGGTGACACGGTGATCTGTTGTCATTTGAGCACGTTGTTGCGGGAGATGTTGAGGGTGGTTTGGGTCCAGACTGCCTTTGGGCCCGCAATCCACCATAATATGCCACGTACCCTTCCAAAAATACCATGGTTCCAATTGTGGGACTGCTTAGGAAAATTAACGCTCGAGTAGTTTATGTCCCCACAAGGAAACGTGATCGTCGATTTGATGATCATCTGTGATTCGGGTGATATTTACCTGTTGAAAGGATCGACGGTTCTCGATGACCTGGGATCAATTGTCCAGATTCACTTCAGACTTTCGGGCTTTGAGTGTTTCAAATGTGAAACATGAAAAATATCTCGGAGGAAAATCTTTGAAGTGAATGATTTGTCCCCACGTGTACCCTCTGATGGATGGTCTGGATTAACTTCGGGACTTCATATGACTCTTGGTGTTAAACTCCGCATGATTATGCACCCCCGAATGGGCGACAACCGTTGATATGATTTGCTTGGTGAATCTTTACCATTGGAAATTTCCCTATTCATTTAGGCAATCCTGGCCATAAAATGACCATTTTGAATGGTTGTGTTTTTCCACGAGCATTTCCTGTGTATATAAAAGGCTTGGTCTACCTGTGTTGAGATAGATCAATGGAAAATATGTTGAGAAGTAATTCGAACCAAATCCAACATATATTTCATCCTTTCTAGAAAAATAGAACAAAGATCCACAAAGACTCAAACGAAAAAGAAACGAATAAGAACCAAGTCACTCAGTAATGGGAAAATGACTTAACCAACTAGAAGAGGAAAAATTGATGAAGGCATAGGTTAAAAGAGAGGAGAGGCAGGGGATGCAAACCTAGGTTACAACACCCCCACTCAAATCCAAGGGGGTTTTCACCAAATTGAAAGGCTAATTTGGTGCCAACAAATATTCCCACATGCTTGACACCTTAGCTCGTTGTGAAAATTCCTCTCGGAGATACAAAAATCAGCACTCCCTCTTAGCGAGGGAGGTATCCTATCCACCATCATCTAGATGTATGTATAGTAATAGAAGCATCTCTCTCCCAATTACAAGTTGGTCTTATTCCTCATCTGTACTCCAATAGTACAAACTGGCTACTCCCTTTTTCATTGCGGAAAATGGGTCCATGAACTATGTCACGTTTGTCTCACTGGTTGTATCATTAGAACACATCAATTTTTCTAGTTTGTGTGATTGGATTCATCCTTAGTCACTGAGAAAAATACTGTCTAACTGGATGCATCCTCGGTCATTATAGCACATTCTGCTAAAATAAATGGTTACTCCATACATGTCTCACATACCATAAAAACATCCTTACTCTTAATCTCTTGTCTATCCTCCTCTAACATAGTTTCATAACATGTTGAAACACATGGATCCTCCATGGATGTATTATATGCTCTAGAAGCCTCCTGCCTATGAAGCTCATGTTTGGCCTCCTCCAACCATGACACCTATCTTTTCGTCCTAGAATATGTCTCTCTCTCAACTAAAACTGAGGGGGAACACCCTCTGGATGACCGTCTCTCCCTTTGATCCAACCGACTCTCCTTGAGACCAGGCTCACTCTGAGATCACATGCACCTACTAAAACTTGAATCCCTCTGAACATCCCCCGGGGCCATCTGCTCTCTTTCCATTGTCCTCTTCACAGTCTTGGGAGGATTCTCCTCCCTCCTAGATCCTGAGGGTTGATTCCCTCTTAACTATGTATCCCTTTAAGCATGTACCACTGGTGGGGTCACTTACCTCACCACTCATAGAGCCATCTTCTCCTCCTAATTTGTCTCTCTTATCCTGCTAGCCACAACACTCATAGGTTGGCCCCTCAACCTATATAGGTTTCCCTCTGTAACTCCAAGAACCATTTTTTTATCTAAATTTAGATCATCTGGGCACAAGCAGTACTCGTCCATCTCGAAATAATACATGATATCCCTTCCTCCCAATCTCCAAGATTGAGAGGATACTCCTCCTGAGTTTTGGAACCCACAACACATTTGACACCCTCATTATCTCTCCTCACTCCAATCGAAATTATAAATTATTGGATCTTTGTAATGAATGATTGGCTCCCATACCAAGATCCACACATAACTCTGAGTCAGTATCTATGAGAGTTTCAAATAAATATCTAGCATTTTTCATATGGAAATATGATTCGTTATCCACCAACCATCTCTCCCTAGTAGAGATAGTACCTCAAAGGTCGGAGACCAGCAATATCTCCCTCTAGAACCTGTCTGCAACCTCATCAACCTATGTTGTAGATTCCTGCTACATTCTTCCTCTTCCCTTCTGGTGTGGAAACTTTGAATCATAATGACCAAATTCATGGCACCCATAACATATGATATTTCCTAGAAGATATTTTATGGGACTCCGTTATCCACCAACCATCTCTCCCTACTAGAGATAGTACCTAAAAGGTCAAATACAAACAAGATCTCCCTCTAGAACCTGTCTGCAACCTCATCAACCTATGTTGTAGATTCCTTCTACCTTCTTCTTATTTTCTTCTAGTGTGGAAACTTTGAATCATAATTACCAAAGTCATGGCACTCATAACATATGATCTTTCCTAGAAGATATTGTATGGATGTACGTGACTATTTCTTCAACAACCCGCATACATATGTGATTGTTCCTATTGGAACTCGCATACATGAGAAAAAAGTGTACAGACAATTAATACGGCTCACTCCACTTCATACGATATATTCATTCTGAGGTTGACTCTCTCTACCACATGTAAGGTTTGTATTTCCTTGCCAATAACAAAAAATAGAGAGTCCTCAACCTTAGGCCAGATTTTCCACCCTAGCATAATTTCCCTTTGTTGAAATCACCAAGCCTCCTATCACAAGTGTAGAATTAGTTATGCTAACTCCATTCTTGTATGATGATACAATGATAACTCTCCTTTATATAAAATCCTCGGGGGTCACCATAGAATCCCCTCCACAATTCAACATCAAATTAGACTTTCCTTATGGGTCTGAATCCCTAACACAAGCCCACAAAGCCCATAACCAAACCCATGAATCTCCCACCCAAATACAAGGGTTTTTTCACCAAACCAAAAGGATAATATGGTTCCAACAAATATTCCCATGATCGTTACCTATTTTTAGATCATATTCTTATGAAGAAAAGCAAACAACAACTTATTCACCAGCGGGGACAAGGATATAGGTCATAAATCTAGATAGATCTATGTACAATAGATAGCTTGGAAGGTCCCAATTCGGATTTTGTTGCCCATTACTACGATGTTCTTCCTTCATCAACTGGAGCAGCAGTGTACGATTTAGCTGTGTGGACGAGTCACGGTTGACCTATTTTGAAACAATTTCAAAAGGGGTAAGTACATGCTTCTCGCGAGGATGGACCAGATTTCCCCAGCTATCTAATTAATTTAAATCTGATATGGGAAACCGCAGATATTAAATGCACAGTTAGTCTAAATCTCTCAGCTCTTAGATTCAGCTATCAGTTATAATTTCTACGCGGTGATATTAGTTGTATCCATGCTTTGATAACCTAAAAACTAAATCTGTGAATAGATTACTTAAAAATTCTAAATTTTCAAATCTAGTTCGAATATATTAACCACTGATACAGATTTAAACGTCTCCCATTAATATATTAGATATTAGAATTTAAATTTAAATAGTTCTAGACTTGATAACTAAATCTTCTATATTGTTGAATTTATTTTCAATTTTAAACATTTTAGCCTTCACTATAATATAATTTAGGGTTTGTTGTAAAAAATATGGTTCATATTGCTGAACTTGCTTTTCCATAGTTATATGTAGCTTTTTTTATACAAAGTAACATGGAATATATTGTATGAAATGAACAATAGACAAATAAAATCGATGATTTCTAGGTCAATATTCACCATACATAAGATTATGGAATAATCCAGGAAAGGCAAGATTTAAAAGGAAGTCAAAAAATCAGTTAGAAATGAAATAATGTAGTCAAATATATGTGAGGCAGTCAACAAGAGAGCGGCCATTGTGAACAATCTAACTTATTCTACTTTAATTGCAATAATGGATGAAAAGTAGGCACTTAGTACAAAATCTGTCGGTGAGCGAGAGATTTTTTTCAAAAGAGCATTTGTAGCATGCTAAAAAAACACTTATATATTTCATTTGTTTGATTCTATTATGCATTAAAAGAATGAACGCTCTCGCATGGATTATCGATTGAAAATGGGACTTTAATATATGAGTCTTGGTATAAAATACGTTGGGAGCACATATATGGTTTGCAATGGATATGGCTTATGGGGAAGAAAATATCACCACGACCAGCATTTTCCCCGTGGGTGAATACAGTTCACACTGTGATTTGGTGCAATGAATACCTTGGATCCTGGCATGTAAACAGAAGGCCACCGAACTCGATTTTGCCTTCACAAAACCTTGAGATCCATCTTACCTTCTTCTTCACGGAGCCTTTGACCAAATACATGAGATTATGTACTTAAATGGCGAGCAATAATGACAGTGCGGTCCAACCATCTCGGAGGGGGACTCTTGCTTGCTCCTCCAATCACTTTAAGAAAATAGAAATCCTTCCACAACAGGGATAGTAACCACCGGGCACTCTACCACAGCTACTATGGCTACTACTATAGGGGTTTATAGGAGTTTGGGAGCAAAACAACGTTAGCCAGGTCCAACTAACTCGACTGATTCTTCGACTTATTCAACCGGATCAACTGTTGTTGTTCAATCTTGAAATGAAAGGAATTCACCTGCCTTTTGTTTTTGGGACTGGTTCATTGACTGGATCATCTGGCTCATCGACTAGATCAGGAGAAGAAGTAACAATGTGCCTTCTTTTGGTTGCAGTAACAAGACACCTTAATCTTTAATCTGGGATTGCTAAGCTCTTCTACCTAGGGACTTGTTGCTCTATAACCTGCCTTGTTAATAAGTAGGGTACGCAAATAATTTCAAATTCAAGTTTTAATTCCACATCATCACTTTTTTAACGCATCTCTCTCTAATGCATAACCAAGGAAATCATACGAGAATAATAATCGAGGCTCATATTGTCAATAGAGGATGAGTGACTAGAAGTAAAGCATAAATTTAATTTAACAAGACCAAGCTCTCAGTGAAAGCGTATCCTTTGAATTTTTGGAAGATCTATTAAACCAAAACGTAATTATATGACTATTGGCCTATGAGTTGGGTATTTACTTCCTTCAGTTCAAGAAAACTGACAACAACTACTATATCCTCAAAATCAAGGAATTTCATTTGATAGAGTACTAAATACATGGCCAGAGAGAGGGTCAACTATCCATATTTCATTAACATACAATTTTATTGTAATTAATAAAGGTTAATTCAATACATTAAAGAGAATATTGGATTACTCCATTAATGAATTATTCAAGGGAATAACAATAAAGGAAAAATCCAAGATTCACATAATAAGGATGTATATGTGCCTATTAAATTTGATTCATGCACGACAATAATATCACTTGGCCAATAGACATACTACTCTATCATTGAACAATATATATGAATTTATCTAACAAGTATAAAGTTAATATTTTAGAAGGTTTATTCTATTTTATTTAAAACCACAATAACAATCAATTCATATATTTTCCATGAACCATACGAGTCTGTACAAAAATAAGAATGATTATTCTACAAATTTTATATTGTTTTATCAGTACATAACTACATAATATAATATTGTAACCCAAAGAATGTTGAACCTTTAAGTTGACCTGCAATTATTAAATTACCCATGATCTTTTTCCTTCGCTTGCTAATCCAAGGATTTCATCGGTACCTCCCAGCCAATGCTAGGGGTACATATATTAGCTCAAGCTTTCCCTCGCAAGGAGTGGCTTCCACCTCTTGCACAAGCTTGTATCCCAACTCACACAAGTAAACTCGGTCAATAGAAAGTTTAACAACATTTCATTCATCCAACAATAGGGTACCTTCCCTTTTCCTCACCATTCTTTTTATAAGAGATTTCACTTTGACACTTTTCTCATGCACAATAAAATAATTTTTAATAATTAATTTAGAGATTATTGACCCCCAACACATGTCACTTTTTCCCAAAGTTGCACATGTTTAATCCTTTTTAATTTAATTATTTATGCATTTTCCCTCACACTTAATTAGTTCCTAGATTTTCTCTTAGTTGTCCCTCACTTCCCCAATTTCTGTTTTACTGTGTCCCCAAACTAATTTACAATTGGAGCTTGATTAGGACTCTTCTCTTAGTTTGTATTTAGAGTTTGATTGACTTAGGATACTAACTCTATGTTGACAACCCATTCTCTCATGAATATATTTTATTTTAATTAAAATTCATTTTTATTAATTTCATGCACACTTTATGCACATGCCTAAATTAATTTATTCTCCCTATAATAGTTTTGTTTAGTATAATATTTTTCTTAAGCCCCTTTAATATAATTTTATTTAGACATAACTAGTTTGACTTTGATTTTTATTATGTTTCCTTTCATAAATCAAAATAAAATTATCTAAATTTATATTATATTTTCTATCATTTCTAAGTAATTGTTTTGTTCTCTAAGGTATTATAGTTTTTTAATAACTCACTAATGTATTATTGCAGCATGCCCTTCAAGACACACCTATGAGCTCCAAGGGTGACACTCACCAATTGACTTAGTTTGGAAGTTTTATGATGCTTGGAGTTAATACTTCACTTGTCGACCTTGTGTGAGACTAAGGGCTTACTAAGGAATAATGAATCCACCTTATTGTACACCCCTCATAAATCCTCATGAGCGACTGTCTCAATATTTCCTCGTGACATCATGAACATCTTAGAACAAGGTAGTCGTTAACCTTTAGTTCAGTTCACGAAGGGAGTACTAGTAGGTTGTGACATGGACGCAGCCACACCTCTCCCTTATCCATCTGATATATGTGTATGACCCCTTTACTCCATATGTGAGTCAGATTAGAAAGCGTCACCATGCATGCATCCACTAACAAATATAATATTAATATCTGTATACATGAAATCCATAATTGTAATCATCATAATACATGTGTAATCAAAATAGTACTGAAAAACAAAGTCAATAGTTCACTCCCTGACTCAATCCGGAGTCCAAGGAAGTTTGTCGATGCCATAAGAATCCTCATCAAGCCAAGTTTCCTACACACTCAAGAAACCTCATCATAATACCTTTCAATTTTATACATCAATAATAATAACCTATCAATTTTCAATACTCAATCATAGCATAAACACATAAACCAAAAATGATAATCATAATGTACCATGTTTTAACCGGATCACTTGCTCACAAATTTCCTCAAAGAATAATTCAGTGTATGATATGTGATTGAATTCATCCTTTGGAGTGCCAAAAATCGTGCAAAATCACACATGGTTGAGTTATGGCTGATTTTTCTGCTAGAACAGGGTATTTTCCAGCAAAGCGGGTGTGTTGACCTTACGTTGATTAACACATTTTTGACTTGATTTTATGCATCCAAGACGATGCGCTCCATTCCATGAATACATGGAACAAAAACCAAGTATTCATTTCTCCCAGCTCGGCCTGGACATACCTCGATAAATGAGAAATTACACAAACTGATTTTTTCTGGTAAAAACTAATAAAATCCAAATTTAGCTATTTTAAAATGTTGATTTAATATGATTAAAAAAATTGAATATTTACCTAAATGTTCCTTGGATGGTATTTTCTAGGTTAGGATAGATGATA
The DNA here is from genome assembly GCA_010110895.2 of Picea sitchensis. Lineage (NCBI taxonomy): Eukaryota > Viridiplantae > Streptophyta > Pinopsida > Pinales > Pinaceae > Picea > Picea sitchensis. The sequence continues at coordinate 21,239 of SNQJ01S0010232.1, read as the reverse complement.
AATATGGAAAAAAGGAAGATATAAGGTCAAAAAGATGCTAAGTTTAGAGGCTTTTATCTGGCAAAACAAAGTACCGACAAATATCACTGTGTAATCATGTGAGTCAGAATTCTTGTAATTGTTTCATGGATGTAAACATCAATATGATGAGAGAGAACCAATATAAGTGAGTTAGTTGCAAGTCTGACACATCCCTGAAAATGATTGACAACTCAATCAAATGCCAAGCTACAATGCAAAATGATCTAGTTGTCCTTTGCTAGGTCAAATAACCATCCAGGTGAACAAAATGTCCACATCATTGCTCTAAAAATAAGCATCACACTCTTGTATCATGTGTATGATTCAATTGAAATACATTGAACCATAATTTTGTCAAATTTTGTCATTTATATATTGTAGTTCCCATTTGAAAAGTTGGATTCCCATTTGGAATATTTGTTTTTGTTTAGTATGCTTTCTACAGATTGTGATTGACCATTTGGAAATTTTGATGTGAATTTGGCATATTTATTTTCTTTTTGTATACTTTCTACATACTATGGTTTCCCACATGGAAATTTTGATTTCCATCTAGCATATTTGTTGTCGAAAATTCTAGTCCAAAAACCATCTTTAATTCCTCCCTTTGTCAGCTGAAAGGAGAGACAACATGTGGTTTTTGGTTGACCATGAACCATCTTCAGTTGATTTATGAATACCCCTCCCCCCAACCCTCAAAGGTGTAGTAGAGCTAAATCATTTTACTACCCCCTTTGATGCTCAATAGAGTACCATACTCATTTCACTATCTGTTGCAAGACATCTCTTTACTCTAGATTGAATTGTTCAATAAAACTTAAATAATCACTTGGTTGTTGATGACCATTACAAAGGATCAAGCCACCCATAGTGTAATTTTAATATTGTATATTTATTCAATGTCAAATATCTATTTGATGAATGATTTCACTTGCAATTATTGCAAGGTTGGAGATCAAAACAATGACTCTCCATGTGACCAACTTGATTGCAATGTTGGAATTTATCATTTTGATGTTGAACTGGAACATGGAAAGTTAAATCTTATTGAAGGAGTCATGCATTGATAAAGTAGATTCATTTGGAATAATATGGAATATGAAAATTTACTTCCTTATCATATATGATACCTATTTTGTGCTTATTATTCCTGATTTCTTCCCAAGGTTTGATGATTGTCTTAGAAAGAGAAAGTTGAACTTGTCCATGCACAACTTCATCCTCATATACAATTGTATCTAAAGTTGGCTTGTCGAGTTTCTCCTTCATTGACTATTGATAAAAATCATCATCATCACCATCATAATCATCATCATCATCATCATCATAGAGAGGGTTTTTCTAAACAAAAACTAGTTCACAACACTTCACTAATTGTTGAGTTTTGAGATCCTTGATTTCATCATTCAATAGTTGGGATTGAGATTGTAGCAAACAGATATTCATTTACATGACTCAAAAACATGTGATAACATTTTCCGATGTTGCATTGGTCAGTATGACCAAACTGTTCTCATTTGTTTCCAATAAAGTTTCCAATAAGGAAACAACTCCATGATTTTGACCATCATTGTTTACACTTGTTTATACCTACTCCCTTGAACTCACTTTCTTAATTTTTTTCAATTGAAATCCCTCGCTTGCACTTCACGCTCACTTGATTTTGTTTCTAGGAATTTGAGGGTGTCATATACTATTGAAAATGCACTCCAACTCATGATTATTACAATGGTTTGAGTTTCAACCGCTCAACCTTGTCAATTTTGACTCAACTATTTCAATGTGGACTTAGAAATAGAATGTTTCAATCAATTTTTGGGTGTTGGATTTGTTAGATTTTACTACACCTCAGGTCTGTTATATTGTTTTCACAATTATACATGATTAACCTAATTTAAATGTAAACATAAAAACATTGAGATGCCTAAATTATTTTAGCATGGAGGAACATACAATACGATCATAAATGAATCATCAATACACAAGAGACAAAATATTTCTATTTTGCAACTTTATCCAATTCTCCAAATCTAAGGACCAAAACCAATCCTCTCAAAGTTACCAAATATGAGGACAGAGCTAGTCCTCTCAAAATTACCAAATATGAGGACAACCTTTCCTCCAATATACAAACAAGAAACCAAACCTCAACAATATTTTGTAAATCTCCTTTGCCCACAAATATGTTGTAGACCACGTGTACGACCTATTGAGGTCACTTGACATATGTCTGTATGTACTTTTCCCTTCCTATAAGAGATTGTGCATATGTGTGTGATTGTTTCTTTAGAAACCCACATACATATGTGATTGTTCCCACTCCAACCCACATACATGTGAAAACATTGTACGGACACTGCATATGACTTTCTCCACTTCATAGAATATCTTCCTTTTGAGTTTGTCTCTCTCTCCCACATGCGAGGTGTGTCTTTCTCTTCCAAGAACAGAAAATAGAGAGTCCTCAACCTTAGCCCAGATTTTCCACCCTAGGAAAATTTCCCTTTGCATAAATCACCAAGCCTCCTAGTACAAGTGCAGACTCACTTATGCTAACTCCATTATTCTATGATGATACAATGATATGTCATAATGACCTCTCTCCTTTATATACAATCCTTGGGGATCACCATAGAATACCCTCCACAATTCAACATCAAATTAGGTTTTCCTTTTAGGTGTGAAGCCCCAACACATCCACACAAATCCCATCACCAAACCCATGAAGCCCAATGTTGGTCTTAAGGTCTACACCTGACTGCTAAAGGGAAAATCTATGCCACCTATCAGTTTAGAATGATTGATTCTTTTAACTTTTTGTTGGTTGGTGAGAGGGTTATTCTATCAAGAAAAAGGAAAGGTTGGGTTGGCAGAATGATATATATGAGGGCCCTCCTTGGCTGATGGAACACTAATGAAAGACCAGTGAAATAATATAAAACAGAGGGGAACAACAAACTGCTCAATGAATAATCTATTGCAAGAAGTTCAATACTTAAAATATCATTTCAAGACATCAAACATGTATCAAAACACAATAACTCCCACAGGTTTCAGAAAACAAATCTTCACCAAAGCATTAGTTGTTTGACAGGTTGTGTATCAGTAAAAATAAGTCATACAATAGCTGAAAGGAAATGAAATGTACGCTGCACAAATCAAAAACTATATTCAAGATAAGAATGAAAACAAATGAAGAGTTGAACGAAAAATACTGTCATCAAGAGTATGTTCACCAGGTAGAGAGCTTTAATCCATGCATAAAATGGGTCCAACTAATATATTGTATTGCTATTCTTTCCTAAAAAATCCGACCTCAATAATATCCAAAAACTAACTATTTAAAAGAGTTGCAGAGGCTCTCGTCCTTAGGGGATCGAGTCCTAAATTTAGGGAACTGTTTGTAAATCAAATAATTAACTTTAATAAGACATTGTACTTAACCAACAAGAGTGGTTCTTATCACACATAGAATACCACTCTTGCATCTAATCTAGGAAAATGTTGAACTTAAACAAATAAAACTACCACTATCTCTATGAAAAAACTGATGCATGTGTTGGAGGAACTGAGCGGCCAAAAATAGGCCTCGGAGTGACAGAGCAAAGCTCTATTTTAAATGACAGCATGTTTACGAGCTATTGGAGGCCACTGGAGATAACCAGTTGTGTGAGCAGAGTTTGCTGAAGTGTTTCTGAGACTAATTTACATAGACCTGTGACTGAGACTTAACTCTCTATCTACGCCTAAGCTTTCAGAAGACAAGCGAACTATTGACATCGTCAGATGCCATCTGTACCTGTGAAATAGCTTCGCTAGAATGATTTTCATCCCATTGGGCACGAGGGGAGACCTGGAAGTGAGCATCCAATCAGGAGACAGGATGAATGGTTGCGAGGGTAGATGACATGTGAAGAGATATCTCAAAGTGAGAAGAGGTGTGAATACGGTGGAGGTATCGAGAGTATGGAGTTGGCGACATGTAGTGAAGGATACAGGTGGTGCATAAGGAGAGGAGGAGTAGATAGGTTGGGAAGTGAGTGGAGAACAGGTGGCAAAAGGCGATAGGGGGCGATA
>SNQJ01S0010232.1:0-17131 GCA_010110895.2 Picea sitchensis | reverse complement strand
ATGAGAGGAGTGAGAGTAGTGAGTGGGATGAGTGGAAGTGACGTGGAGGTGACGCGATGATCCGATGTCATTTGAGCACATTATTGCGGGAGATGTTGATGGTGGTTTGGTTCTAGACTGCCTTTGGGCCTGCAATCCACCACAAGATGCCATGTACCCTTCCAAAAATACCATGGTTCCAATTATGGGACCGCTTAGGAAAATTAATGCTCGAGCAGTTTATCTCCCCACAAGGAAACATGATCGTCGATCTAATGATGATCTGTGATTCGAGTGATATTTACCTATTGCAAGGATCGACGATTCTTGATGACTTGGGATCAATTGTCCAAATTCACTTCAGACTTTCGGGCTTCGAGTGTTTCAAATGTGAAACATGAAAAATCTCTTGGAGGAAAATCTTTGAAGTGAATGATCTGTCCCTACGTGTACCCTCTGATGGATGGTCTGGATTAACTTCGGGACTTCGGATGACTCTTGGTGTTAAACTCTACGTGTTTCTGCACCCCCGAATGGGCGACAATAGTTGATATGATTTGCTTGGTGAATCTTTACCATTGGAAATCTCCCTGTTCATTTCGGCAATCATGGCCATAAAATGATCATTTTGAATGGTTGCGTTTGTCCACGAGCATTTCCTGTGTATATAAAAGGCTTGGTCGACCTGTGGTGAGATGGATCAATGGAAAATATGTTGACAAGTAATTCGAACCAAATCCAACATATATTTCATCCTTTCTAGAAAAACAGAACAGAGATGCGCAAAGACTCAAACCAGAAAGAAATGAATAAGAACCAAGTCACTCAGTAATGGGAAAATGACTTAACCAACTAGAAGAGGAAAAATTGATGAAGGCATAGGGAAAAAGAGAGGAGAGGCAAGGGATTCAGACCTAGGTTACAACACCCCCACTCAAATCGAAGGGGGTTTTCACCAAATTGAAAGGCTAATTTGGTGCCAACAAATATTCCCACATGCTTGACACCTTAACCTCTTGTGAAAATTCCTCCCAAAGATACAAAAATCAACACTCCCTCTTAGCGAGGGAGGTATCCTATCCACCATCAACTAGATGTATGTATAGTAATAGAAGTATCTCTCTCCCAATTACAAGTTGGTCTTATTCCTCATATGTACTCCAATAGTACAAACTGGCTACTCCCTTTTTCATTGCGGCAAATGGGTCCATGAACTATGTCACGTCTGTCTCGCTAGTTGTATCATTAGAACACATCGATTTGTCTAGTCTATGTGACTGGATTCATCCTCAGTCACTGAGAAAAATACTGTTTAACTTGATGCATCCTCCGTCATTGTAGCACATTATGCTAAAATGAATGGTTACTCCATACATGTCTCACATACCATAGAAGCATCCTTACTCTTAAGCTCTTGTCTATCCTCCTCTAACACATTTTCATAACATGTTGAAACACATGGATCCTCCATGGATGTATTATATGCTATAGAAGCCTCCTGCCTATGAATCTCGTGTTTGGCCTCCTCCAACCATGACACCTATCTTTAAGTCCTAGAATATTTATCTCTCTCAACTAAAAATAAGGGGGAACTCCCTCTGTATGACCATCTCTCCCTCTTATCCAACCGACTCTCCTTGAGACCATGCTCACTCTGAGATCACATGCTCCTACTAAAACTCGAATCCCTCTGAGTCTGCACATCCCCTGGGGCCATATGCTCTCTTTCCATTATCCTCTTCATAGTCTTGGGAGGATGCTCCTCCCTCCTGGATCCTGAGGGTTGATTCCATCTTAACTTTGTATCCCTTTGAGCATGTACCACTGGTGGGGTCACCTACCTCACCACTCATAGAGCCATCTGCTCCTCCTAATTTGTCTCTCTTATCTTGCTAGCCACAACACTCATAGGTTGGCCCCTCAACCTATATAGGTTTCCCTCCGTAACTCCAAGAACCATTTTTTTTCTAAATCTAGACCATCTGGTCACAAGAAGTACCCATCCATCTCGAAATGATACATGATATCCCTTCCTCCCAATATCCAAGATTGAGAGGACACTCCTCCTGAGTTTTAGAACCCACAACACATTCAACACCCTCATTATCTCTCCTGAATCCAATCAAGATGATAAATTATTGGATCTTCGTAATGAATGATTGGCTCCCGTACCAATATCCACACATAACTCTGAGTCAGCATCTATGAGAGTTTCAAATAAATATCTATCATCTGTCATATGGAAATATGATCTGCTATCCACAAACCATCTCTCCCTACTAGAGATAGTACCTGAAAGGTAGAAGACCAATAATATCTCCCTCTGGAACCTGTCTGCAACCTCATCAACCTATGTTGTAGATTCTTGCTACATTCTTCCTCTTCCCTTCCAATGTGGAAACTTTGAATCATAATGACCAAATTCATGGCACCCATAACCTATGATATTTCCTAGAAGATATTTTATGGGACTCCGCTATCCACCAACCATCTCTCCCTACTGGAGATAGTACATGAAAGGTCAAATACAAACAAGATCTCCCTCTAGAACCTGTCTGCAACCTCATCAACCTATGTTGTAGATTCTTGTTACCTTCTTCCTATTCCCTTCCAGTGTGGAAACTTTGAATCATAATTACCAAAGTCATGGCACTCATAACATATTATCTTTCCTAGAAGATATTGTATGGATGTACGTGACTATTCCTTCAACAACCCGCATACATATGTGATTGTTCCTATTGCAACTCGCATACATGAGAAAAAACTGTACGGACACTTAATATGGCTCGCTCCACTTCGTACAATATATTCATTCTGAGGTTGACTCTCTCTACCACATGCAAGGTTTGTATTTCCTTGCCAATAATAGAAAATAGAGAGTCCTCAACCTTAGGTCAGATTTTCCACCCTAGCATAATTTCCCTTTGTTGAAATCACCAAGCCTCCTATCACAAGTGTAGAATCAGTTATGCTAACTCCATTCTTGTATGATGATACAATGATATTTCATAATGATATCTCTCCTTTATATAAAATCCTTGGGGGTCACCATAGAATACCCTCCACAAGTCAACATCAAATTAGACTTTCCTTGTGGGTGTGAATCCCTAACACAAGCCCACAAAGCCCATAACCAAACCCATGAATCTCCCACTCAAATACAAGGGTTTTTTCACCAAACCAAAAGGATAATATGGTGCCAACGATTATTCCCACATGCATGACATCTTGGCCTCTTGTGGGAATACCTCTCGAAGCTACAAAAGTCAACAAGATTCAATCGAGAATGAACCCAACAAGTACAGTGCAATTTGATTTTGAAGATACAATTAAACTTACAAAATGACTATTTGCAAGTTACAATTGATGTTGATTCTTAAGTTGAATTGAATTCATTGTCAATGATTTTGATTCTAGTTATTCTTTGTTTATTGTCGATGTGATTGAATGTTGCTTAATTGAGTACTTTGATTATGTGTTGAATATTATTTGCAGGAGCATGATAACATGTGCTTGAATTTCATTAACTTCTTGGGTAATCCATGTGTGATGCATTAAATGATAAATTAGAATTTTGCATATGTCAAAAATAGGCATTAAACATCATAATAATCCAATATAATATAAATCGTTGCACAATATTCAAGGTGTACCTAAGATCTCATTATTCAAATTTTGGGTGGATATTAGATACAATCACCAAATATATATATATTTTTATTAAAAATGAGATACAAGAAGTCTGCAATGAGAATTTCTCTTTGTACACACTTACAACCGATTTATCAAAGTTGGCTTTTACTTTAGGTTAAAATCATGAAGATGGGTAACACTTTTCCTTGTTTTATGACAATTTTTTTTAAATTTTAACAGGTTCTTCAACTTCCGGTAATAAAAAGTATTTTTTTTATTTAGAATTTTACTTTACTGTAAAAACAAAACATGTGAAGAATTTTGTTATCTTTCTACTGACTATTTTTCAATTTTTTTTATTGATATTCGATACGTCAATTTGGCAATTGTTTGACAGTATGTTCCTTAAAAAACAAGGAAAATATACTTTGTTATCCCCCCCCCACCCCCAACAATGTATCCATTATTTAACTTTTGTTTTTGACAAATGAAATATACTGCAGCAATATACAAAGACTCGATTTTGTGATGACTTTAGTTTTGAATCTAACGGATGAATATTATAATTTCTAGAATTTTTTTAAGTTGACCAATCTGAAAATGTTACAGATTTTAAACACATGTTTTCTCCCACCATGTATCTATCTTAATTTTTACTTAAAAGTAAAATCTAAAAATACCCTTTTGAAAAGAACAGTTTAAGGATTATGAATATAAAATTTCCATAATTTTCCACTGTGTATTTTTAGAGATACGGATTTTTCATTTCATTGAATCATAATCTCACCTAAAAATATTATGCAATGATCTTTTTATAAAATTAAATAAAATTAGATAAAAACAATGAAAATGAAAAAAACATTGTATCCAATGAAAGCAAATTCAATTTTAAAAATGTTGGTATCAATTTCGAAACTAAATTCTGAGTATTTGTAGGAGTCCGCTACCTCCAAAGATCAAGTAAGCTAGAGAGAATTTGCAGTTTCCTGCCAACAGTCCCATTTTCAAGTTTTCGATCGAAATGTTCTCTCGGCCGAAACCTAGTTTTTAACAAAATCCATTAAAAATAAACCTTTCGGCCGAAATACGCTTACTGCAGGAAAAAAATTCATCCAAAAAATATTTTACATGAATTTCTTGGGCATCATCATGGCGCTATTTAATTTGACGTGCAAATTTTTGGCTGAAAAATGTTTCGGCCGAAAAAATTGCTAGCAACATTTTTTCGGCCGAAAAAAATGTCGCTAGGAATTTTGGAGACCCAATTCTCACAAAAGTGTTACCCATCTTCATGATTTTACCCTTTATCCAAAAACAAATTTTAAAGCTCCTTCTACAAAGTTAGGCTCATTAAATTTAGCTTATAACATTTTCCAATTTCCTCTTCATTTCTAATTTCTCTGATCCTTTTTAAATTTCTTATTTCTCCATGCCTTTTTACAATTACAAAAGAAATGCTTTACTTTTTCTAAAAATTAAACCTCATTTAAACTCTTAAAAAAATTCCATTATGCCACCCTCAAATCAAAATGTGTTTTTTTTAATAAAAAAAGTATCAATATCTCAACAACACATCATTATCAAACCTAACACCCCACATTTAATTTGAGTGCCCCACTTAATTCATAGTACCTCTTTTGTTTTCATTACCTTTAAATCAATAAAGTAATAAATTATCTCTTCATCACATGAATTAAAAAATATGCATTATGATATGAAAACATTCACCTTGTCCTCAATGCTTCTCATTTCATATGTGGAATTTGTGAATATTGGAAAAATACTTAATCTTGTATTTTTTCTCTATATTGTAAGAGTTACTGAATACTCGGATAATAACTATCGAAGAAAACACAATTATACTCAACAAAGAAACTCTTCAGTCAATGTTAACTTCTTTTCAATTGACATATGCTAAAGCTAGAATTCTTCAAGCATAATCCCTATTAGCATCACAATCCATGTTGATAAAATATAGAGCACAAGAAATACAAGAGACAAAAAGTTTGGTAGAAAAGGTCTCAATCCATAATCTCTCACTCATTTGTATCCATTTCAATGACATAAATATATAATACATGATTTAAACCACCTCAATTTCTCTCACATAGACACTTCATCGGGAGATAAGGACCTCATAAATAATTTTGGGGGCTAAATTTCGCAAATGGGATAATTTTCCATGTTTTTTCCCAAAAACATATTCTCCAATTTCCATTTTTTCTAAAACCAATTCGCTCAAATTCCATAGAATAAAATTATTTTATCTTAAAAATCGCCAAAATTTTATAGAAAGTATATAAAATCCTTATAAATTTGAATATTTTTACAAAACTATCACCAAACATTTTACATTTTTCATATTAAGGACTAGTAATATTAGCCCATGCTTCTACATTTTAATATTAATTTTCATCCTTAAAATCATCCTTTGATAAGGTAGGAGGAGGCAAAGTAGGAATCTAGAAACACACTTAGATCAAAAATTGTATCCTTAAATGTGAAATGTATTAGGTCGTGTACTAGGAATTCATAATTGTTTTAGAGTCAAAGGCTAACATATATATCTTTAGCTTCTCTCGAGTAGCATTTAACTTGTAATGCAAAATGTTAATTTCCATTTTAATCTTGAGAATAAGCTTGAGAAGTGTGCTATAAGGAAGTTTTCATAAATTCTTACCTGGTACTATACTAATCCTTCTCTTCATCGATTTGGTGACCTCAAGAGTTGATGCAAATTCCTCAAGAATGTTATCCATTGGATCATTGTTGGGCTCTAAAGATGTCCTAAAAACAACCTTAGTCTGACATTAATTTTATCAATCGAGGATTTGTCTTTTCTATCAAGATTGTCAGCAAAGTCTATGCAGATAGTTGTAGAGGTTTAAATCGTGTAGATAGTTTAGTTACAACAAATCTGAGTCTATCTAAATTACTGCAATAACCAAGTTCTTCACACATTAACTAAAAACTCTGAAACTAATAACTCAATCAACAGAAAATATATTCTGGGAAATAACACACCATGAAAAAAAAAATCAATTAATTAATGAACTCATTCATCTATTCAAGAAACGACAATTTAATATACAAAAACACTAATGAATCAATCTCTCAATGATTAATTAACCTATTGGAAAAGAACAATGATCTACTGAATATTTAAGAAGGAACAACAAATGCGAACTCAATGAAAGGAACAACAAATTTGAATTCAATGAAAAGAACAGTAAATGCAGATTTAATGAAAGGAACAACAAATGTAAACTTAACGAAAAGAATCCACAAACGATAAATTGAAAGTAATCGATATTTGAACAACAATCGATAATCTATTCTCTGCAAATGGAATAACACAACCAAATCATAATAAAAACAACACATGAATGAATTTATTCTAATTGTTGAAGGAAATATCAAATCACTGATTTATAACAGAATCGATAAGATTACAGATAAGACAATAGCTCCTGTCGACTAGGCCCATGGTCTTCAAAAGATACTATTATGAAAAAATCAGTACGCGGAAATGATCAAAACGTTTGAAGCTTCCATTAATTCCATAATTGATAAGTCATTTACAATGGGACTGTTGTATAGAGTGTCAACAATTAAGAGACTTGAATTTTGGTATCTCTCTATCGTTCACTCTTCTTTATATATTACAATGAGACAAGTAAATTAAGTTATCTTGAGGATCACGAGATCCTCAAGATTTCTTTTACTATTTATGAAGATTGCAAGATAAAAATTCAATCTTCCTTTGAACTGTTTTGTGACTTATTTCTTTGATCTTCAATGGTCTGTGCATCTTCGTGATCTTCTTGATTATCCTCAGTTAACGACAATTGTCCATTTTTGCATAAAATCAAAACAGTTCAAACCAAAGCTTAGAAAATATCTAAAATCATTTAATATTATTTCCTAAGATCTTTTTAATCATTTTCTTCCCTAATTACTTCAAACTAATAGAAAAGTCAACAAAGAATATATCATAAACCAAAGTAACAAGGAGAATATCTATACCTTTTTCTTACCCCGACATACTCCCCATCTTACCTTTTTGCATTTCCTCATGCAGCAAGAGAGTTCATATGCAAGGCAGTGAGACTGTAGGGTGAAGAGGTCTCTTCTCTATACCTTTAGAAACCATGCTTACCTTTAAGTTCTTCAAAAGCAACTTCTTCCTTTTTCTTACGAATTTCACAAACACTCTGATAACCCTCTGGAGGATACCAAATAATGGGGGGACTGCACCTTCATCCAATCTAGGAAGGCCCTCCTTCCATGATCATTTTGGTATACCTTTCTAATTTGAGAGCAGCTACTTGAAAATTCCTAAAACCAAATGGTTCCCTGTTCTTGATTTCATTTGAAGAAACACTCCATCTTAATTTGGTAGCAGAAAGGGATTCTTCTTTAATTTATCCAAAGTAATGCAACCCTCAATGTATAACATGTCTATGGATGGGAGCTAAAGATTCTACAACCTTCTCCCTCTTCATAAATTCTCTATGTTGCATAATGGTGTCAAAGGGTTTAGAAGGTTCTCCTCTGACCCATAGGTCTAGCCCATTTTCTCTTTTCATGAAGACCTTATGTGCCTTGGCCCATATAAGTTGATTTTTGGAAAAATATAAAAAGGTCTGAAACTGGATATCCCCAGTAAATGGATTGGGGTTCTCATCTCTGTTTTCCTCTAGAATGAAATTATGAAGATATAATTCACACCAAAAGTATTTTACTACATCTTCTTGTTCTTTAAAACCCGAAACAAAATCAAAGACAGTGGTAAACTCAGAAGGTGTTCCTTCCCTAATGGATTTCACTTTTAATAGCATATAACGTTCCAACAAAAATAGGGCATAATTATTAGTACGGGCCCTGCAAGCTAATATATTAGAATAAATAGAGAAAATAATTTTGATTTTCTCCAAAGCTCCATCAAGGTGATGCTGCACCTTATTTATCTTTTCTTTTGCTCTGTTGAGATCAACAAAGGTTTCATTTTTAGTTGCATGGCTCAAAGTTGCCTGACAACTTTCTGATGCTCTATTGTTGTCACCATTTCATTTCGGCATTGGGTTAGGGTCTATTGGGATTGTTCGAATTCTGCTTCCAATCTTCTAATAGTGGCATCCTGTTTAGGGAAATGAAGCACCTCTTCAGTCTGAACAACTTTTCCTCCTATTACTGGAGCATCTGGCTGAGTCTCTATTTCAAATGATTCCAAGGGAGCAGGAAAATAGGTTTGCGTTTCAACAGAGTTAGTGTGAATTTCCCTTCTAGGAAGGGGATTTATTCCCTGCATTATAACCCTCCTAGATTTCTTCTTCTTATAGTTTTTGTCAGTTTGTTCCAGCTACTTCTTAAGTTGTATAATTTTTTCCTTCAATCTGCCAACTTTTTTTTTTAATACCTTTATTTTCTTGACCCTCTCCGTCAATGTCTTGTTTTCATGTTCCAGTTTTTTTATTTTGTTATTGCCTTTTTCTAATGTTTCTTTATGTCTAAAGGGAATTTCAAGGTATTCTCCACCTTGATCAATTGGAAATTAATTCCCTATATCCTCTGGGTGCTCTTGTTTCTCTAAAGGAATGTTCTCATCGAAATGAGGTTCTAGTTGTTCTGCTACCTTAGGAGATTGCCTCATAGGAGAGGATGGCATCTCCATATCAGGAAGATCAAAGATGAAGTTTGAAGGAGGAGAGGTTGGATCTTGGAGTTCTTCTGGTCCGTCTGTATCTTTAGTAAGTGATATTCCCAAATTTCCCAATACTTGGGCCATCTCCTCTTCATAAATTCTGAAGAAATCATCCTACTACCCCACAGGGTTTTCGTGTGATGGCTCTTATGTTTGCTTAGTCGCCTGAGTGATTTCAGGTTGTATTGTCTCTCTATCCTTTCTTCTTTTAACAGAGGAGGTTTCAGGAACATAAGTTGTTCTTTGTCTTTTCATTTTTGATGTTCTTTCCTGCATGCTCTGATTTTCCGCCAACTCAATAAGTTATGTTTCTTTTCAGGTTGGGTGGCTGGTATTTCTATTTTGGCATTATCTCCCTCTGGCTAGACTACCTCAATTCCTTGTGGAGGAATTTCATGGTGGACTTCTAGTTGCTCAATTTGCAAGGGTCTATAGAGCTCAATTAGGTCCCCCCATGTTATTTGTGTATGATTTCAGGCCCTTTATACTATCAATTTTACTAACCCATGATGACTGATTTGGTTATCAGGTTCTTTAACTTTTTGGGTTCTTCCAGTGACCTCATGCAGAATGCTATTCAAAAAGAATGGTAGATTTACTACTAACCGTTGTTTTAACACTTCCAACAGACTGAGGTGGTGAGGTCTCACAACATCATATCATTCATTGCATGTAATGTATCTTTGCACAACACCTTCTATCTCCCTCCAAGGTTCACTAAGAGCAGTGGGGTTGAGGCCTTTTTCTTTATTGCCAAATTCCTCCCCTAGTCCCACAAAGGATTCCATAACTTCCTGGAGTGTTGTGTGTTTACCAGTCCATTGTGTTCCTTCATTTGGAAAGAATGTTACCTCATCTATGATGGCATTAGTGACTAGTATTTTTATGCCCTGAATTATCGATACTTCCCCCTATAGATTTTGGAAGAATGTTAGCGCCACATTTATATCAAATCCCTGCAGTCTGCTAAAATATTGTGTCCACCCTAAATGGTGTATAATTTCCCTCGCCTGATCAGTCACTCGTAGAAGTGTAGTCTCACATCGAATACTTTGGCCACCCATATCTTTTGTAAGAAAATCATCACAACGATCGTTCCCACGTGTAAAACTTGTTAGACCAACCTGTAAAAGAAAGTTACTAGAAATGGTAAAAATTACAGAAAAACAATGGTATATAAAAACAATACGTAATTTCTCATTATCTGTAATCATTATGGATTATCAAAAATCATGCAAAATGTCCACCCCCCAATGAGTGAAAGGTCGACCTCGACCGATCATATTTGTGAACGTAATAATGACAGATAGTCAAATGAGGGATAATTATTACGTCGTCGCCGCTGGGAGAACAACCGTTAATAATTTTCAAAGCAACTTAATGTTAATCATGAATGATAATGGCATATTTTGTGGAAAGTGCAAGCCCAAATACCAACTTCCAATGTGTTAAGGAAGAAATTCTAAATATTCCTAATATGTCCACATTTTATAAATATACCACGTGTTATAATTTTTTTATCCTCCCTTGTGTTGAATATAGAAAGAATGATAGCCTCTTTTTTAATAAAGGAAGTCTATGAGCACAATAAAAACTTAGCGAATTAAGATAAACTTCAATACTATAGGCAGAGCCACTGCTTCCAGCAGGCGTCCATAGCCTCGACAGGGTTTCCATTTAACCCATAGATGAGCCAGTATCCTCAATAAATAGTTTGACTAGTCTTTTCCCAAAATTCCCACTATCCTTGTTTGGTAGCCAGATAACAACAATGCCACTCACTAGATCATAACAAAGTGAACAAGCCAGCTCATGATGAGACCTCTTGTCCTTTGACCCTAAATGCCAAAGGCCATTTCCCTGGTGTGGTAGCCATAGTGAGAATGTCACTTATGTTAATATCTTATGATCAGGATATGTTGGCTCATGATGAGACCCCCTATCCTTTTTGAGAGAAGGTTTTTTTATTTTATTATATTTATATTTATTTATTGATTGATTTTTTATTTATTATTATTATTAAAAAAATAGGCTTTATTAAGGGAGGTTTGTCTACTCCTTAAGAGTGTGGGATGGCATAAGAAGTGTAATAATTCCAAGTAAAAATGTGCCTTAGACTCCTTATTATGATGTGAAGGAAAATTATCATTCAAGTATATGTATATATATATGGAAAAGAAACGAATTATGGTGGTTATGGATTATGAACAATATTAAGATAATTCAGAAGAATCAATCCATAAACAATTTCATAAGGTACGCTATATATTTCTCAAAAAGAAAATAAGAAATCGTTCATGATAATTATAAGTGATGCCATTGAAAAATAGTTAGTGAAGTTCATACCCAAAGGAGTAGCTAAACGTATAAGGATTAGTTTGTTAGGCGGAAATATTGTCGTTTAATTCCGTTGTAGCACTTGCCCAACTATTTAATTTGTCAATCCGAGGTTCTTAGGCTTACAAAGCACACACACTATATATGCACGACTGAAGTAGAAGTAATCTAATCTAAATTGTTGAAATGAAAATAATCTAGGAAAGCATTGAAAGACTAACTAGGAAAGAAGGAAATTAATCTAGGAAAGAAATACAACATGTGAAGAGTTGAATGAAAAAATACATATGTGAGCTCACACAATAAATCAATATCAAATTATATTACAAGAATCAAATGACAAAGCATGAAAGAATCAAACCTAAGAATCCCCTTCTCCTAATTACAAGACTAAATTATGAATTACATGCCTCCTCTCCCTCATGAAGAGAGAACACTCTCTTATATACATGAGTGTCATAATGACAGATCAACTATACTCTCAACCACTCTCAACTACTTTCCCATTATTACAAGATACGATCCCTTCAAATCCTCCACACATCTCTCACATATATTAGATAAGATATGCCAACCAAATCTTCCATGATCTTCTCTCTTTCAAATCTTCAAGTTTGAAGATATAATTCGAATTTGAGGATAGGTGGTGAATTTTGACTTTGTTGAAATATTCAAATATGCCTGCACACATCATCAAACTCATCCAACTTTGATATATAATGAAAATATGTTAATTTATAATATTTAATCACAAATTCACTTATAATACTAAAATGAATAAAGTCGAAAATAATAATGTGAAACCCAAATATATTTATGAAAATTGTATGATGGAAGGTCAATGGGATGATGAAATGTAAGGAATAGTGAAGGAAAATGTGGATGAAAATATGACATTTATGAGGCCCAACATGCCCCCCAACTGAACTTGTTGCATGTCCTCATGCAGCCATGCATGGATCTTCTTAAGAACTTTTGGCATTTAAACTATGGCTTTGATTAATGATGTCCTTTTAAAAATGAATGTTTCTAGGGTATGAAATACAAGAGTAACAACATTTGAAATACATGAGTAACAACTTACATTTTCTTATGGTTGATCCTTTTGTGACAACCATGAATACAAAGAATGTTGGTTCTTGTGTTAACAACATTCATTTCACATATTTGTTGCAACATTCATTTCACTTATTTGTCTTCTTGCTGCAATAATTTAGCCATGTACTCACTGGAAATAATAAGCTATCAATGTGCATAATAGAGCATCACTGAGTATATGAAATCCTTTTCTCTATCTTTTATGAATCATGCCAATATGTATATCAATCGAAATGCAACAAAGTGTCATTGGAAAACAAATGTTAGTGAATCACAAATGGAATGATGAGATGGTAAAATGGAATAATGGTAATGAATATGTAGTGAATATAGATTCCCTCCCCCCCAAATGAAGTGGTTGCATATCCTTATGCAACTTGGCATAGGTTATGAAAGTGAAAAAGGAAATAGAGCATGTTAAGGGAATTTTCCAAAGTTATTCATTACTAGCAAATAAGGAATTACATGATTAAAGATTAGAAAAGAACATACCTCCACTTACCCAATAATGACGATGAACAATGCAATAGGAATATGGCTGGTGCTAGAGCATGGAAGATGTTACTGCTACAAGATCATGAAAATGGAACTGCCAATGTTGTTGTTGTTGTAACTGGATCATGGGAAGTGAAGGAATCTGAACTGCTACTGTTGAATCATGAGAAATGTGGAAGGCAGAGAATATGGATTTGTGGTGCTCTCATAGATCGGAAATCAAACTGTTGCAATTGTTGAGGGGATCATGAAAAAGTATATAGTCTTCACCCGCTACAAACTGATGGTAATCATGCGAATGAATGTGTCGGCATCGAGCATGAAGAGAAATTATTGGATTATCGACCATTGATGAATGTCATTAACCAATGTGAGACAAACTCACCAGTGATGTCAATGAGTGTCAAGGTACCCGAGTACATCTTGCGAAGTGAGAATAGAGGTGTTGATGTCGAGCCACATGCAAGATCTAACGATCAAGGGACATTGATGTATTCCCATGATTGCTAGCGAGAGAACTTGTCATTAAGGCATGCAAGCCTCTAGGTACTCAAAAGAAACTCTAGTCTATATCCCTGATAAGGTGTTGAGGTCGATGGGGCAAGACTTGTTGAAAGGTGGGCCTTAAGGAATCCCACATCAATCAACACGAGTTTGTATAAAAATATTTGGTAGGACTAAAATATGTAAATAAATCAGTAGCAATTGGGCTTATGGCATGGAAATCAAGGCAATGTGATCATGGAAAGGGAGTTTGTTTTATTTAGAGGGAAAATTGGGAAGGAAAAAATGTTCTGAAAAAGATAATGGAATGTATGCAACTCAGAAAAGAATAGGCATGTATGAAGTCATGAAAGTTAAGGCAATGGAAGATGGCTTCAACACAGGAATGACCAATTGGCTTTGAAGGAAAAATGGGACAGTGTCACAGCATGAAATTTGGAAAAATGCAAAAAATTGGCAAAATGTTTATGTGTATCAGCAAAATGTTTCTGTGTAACAGCAAACATCAGGATGCGCAAAAAGTTTCTGCGTATCAGCAAAATGTTTATGTGTATCAGCAAAAATGATTGTGTAACATCAAACGTCATGATGTTTCTGATGAGTAACAACTCCTTCAAGATGTCTAGAAAAGCATGTGTTCTTTGAAGAATTTTGTGATTCTTGAAATCACTTTAGTAGCAAAATGTGATCGTCTCTGAACTTGAAAAATCTTAGTACAAATCCTGCATGAAAACTATGAGATTTGCGAAAAACATATCATGCAGAAGTAAGTGCAAATGAAGCAAATTAAAGAAATAAAATGTGTTTTTGTACCTGTTGTCGTTGCACACTTATCTCATCGTCCATTGCTACATGAAGTGACTTAAGAAAAAAAATTAACGTTAAGCATAAAAATATGTCTTGACTATCGTTTTTAGGAATGAGATGTCCATTTACAATTTTTGACAATGTTTTTGTGTGTTTCCTGGTTTTATAATTTTTTTATTGTTTTTATTTGTTTGTTTTGTTGTTTTTGTTTTATAATAAAACAAAACAAAAACATATATATATTTTTAAATTATTAACAAACAAATAAATAAATGTTGGTTGTGTTATTTAATTAAAACAACGATGCACTTTTCTTCAAAGTCGGCATCCTCGGTACTGCAAATAAATTTCACCTGTTGAGTCGATTAGAGATCCTCAGAACTTATGCTGGCATGGATTGCAAATGAATTCAATTTACCAGTCACTCTCTCATCAAAGAGAACACCAAAAGCAAGCAAGATATCAGCTTTATCCACTGCATAATTGGCATAAAAAGTCGCGTGCATGCCCAACATCCCCAATCTTTTCTCATGAGAAGATGGAAAAGATCCTAAGCCCATTAAAGTACTAGCCACTAGAATGCCTATATGATCTACAAACTCTCTAATTTATTGGATAGCAATGAGGCAACCCCCACCGACATAGAGGACGGGTTTCTTAGAGTTAAACACCAAGTGCAAGATCTGTTCTAACTGAGAAATCTGTGGGGCCTTTGGGAGTATTTCCATATATCCATGAAGTTTTATTTCTTTGTTCCAATTTGGAATAGTCATCTGATGTTGAACATCCTTTTGGATATCAACTAAAACAGGTCCCAGCCTCCCATATGCTACTAGATAAAAGGCTTCTCTGATGACTTGAGGAATATCATCAACATCCATGATCAAGTAATTGTGCTTTGTTATAGACCTAGTCACCTCCACAATGGATGATACCCTCCTTCATCATCGCCGATCTTACCGATCATATGGAACCTATAACCAATGAACACATAGAACGCAAGGGTTTCCAATTATCCAGATAAAACACTAGTGCAGGCATACTAGTAAGCAATTATGATGATCAGAGCATAAACTACAACACGTGTAAAGTAAATATAGTAGGCCACTGCAATATAATACTACCTAAACAAAGTTAACTTCATCAGATTCACCACTACCTTGCCATCGGTATGCGTAGCCCAAACCATGATGAAGTAGATCATGTTAAATAACAGAAACATCTACTTCCATGCGAGCCAGCCTTGGCATATGGCCCAGTCTTCATCAATCATGACAGTTGCAATGTTGGCCATCATTGATTTAGTAGTGAAATCATGGGCGTATGGGCGTATAAGTCTAGATGCATCTCTTCGTTTCTTCTCAGGAGTCAATAAGAAATTATACCAACCGGTCATGATCATAAGAATTATCAACAATGCAAAGAAATCCGGAGAAGATGTGAAGATAAGTGGGCACATCCAATCTCTATTCATTAATGGCATCGAATTTGGAACAAAATTTAATCATTCAATGGTGAAATGATGGATCGCTTTAGGATCTGGACTGATTGTGAATTAATTGGTGCCAGAACATGAAAGAACCATGATCTGTGAAGATCGATAATTCAAGTGCAGGCAACACATGTGTAACCCTAGATATGGATCGAAGGCTATTATTGATATCGACCTGTGGATATGGATAATCACAATCCTGCCACCAACCATTGCAGAGATTTTCAGCAGTTAAAAACCACCATAAAGAGGGTATATTGTTGCAAAGATCTCGTAACTTAATCATGATTTTGATTTTATGCAACAATAATTAGGTAAGGCAAAGAAAGAATGGTTGCACGATCATGATTTGGTTCTTATTTTTCGGTCAACAACCCAACACAAAGTGTCTAGTTTTTTATATGAGGCTTATATTGATCATGAGAATCTCGGGAGAAGATTCAGGAAATAATCGCCCATATTGGTTATGGGAATCACTCAAATGCCTGAAGATCTGTTAAGATAACAAGAAATCCCTTCAAAGATTGGAATGTCCAGGCTTACAAAGAAAATTATCCCATTTAATTTTTCCCAAAATAGATGCAACAAAAACATTTTACAGGATGTAATTCACACCATGGTTTACGTTCAATAGATGGTTATGTAACAACCAATTAGAACTGTTAGTCCAGTCATGCATTCATGAATGTTAGGTATATGGGCCATGGAAGAGGTGGAGAGTAGATGTTGCAGTGCAAGTTATCTCTCTAGCATGACATGTGCAACTCAATTGACCAAAGTCAAAATGTATGTTATTGGGTGAGTTTTGTATGCAAGTTTTTACTCCAGGTAAGGTGAAAATATGGGGTTGATTGGTATTAAAGGTGTGATTTGTGAATCTATCATTTGCAGGTTGTAATTCAAGGGGTTTTGCGGAAACTCAAGCCAGAAATGAATAGGCAACTTCAAACCACAAAGTATTGCAGAAGGAAACAATTTTTTTCACAGTTTAAATGGAATTCAACTGACCATAGTTTAGCACTATTTTAGCATGTTGTGACAGCTAAGTGGGGAAAAAATCATCAATTTGCAGACCATTT
>SNQJ01S0010231.1:217724-228042 GCA_010110895.2 Picea sitchensis | reverse complement strand
AGTTGGAAGGGATCTTATGACATCAAGGCCACGGTTGTAATCTCTCTTTCACATTTAGTATGATACAGTAATATGATTCTTTCCTATAAAACTTGTTGTGTTTTATTGTATGATTCCTTGATCACATACATAGGGTTATATTGAGTTTATGCTATTAATATCACTTTGGTTGGTTGTGTTCTTTTGCAGGTTCATCATTGTAAGAGCGTCGGAACAGAGCTAGGATGGCAATGGCGAGAGGAAGCAACATTTAAATGGTATGTCACCCATCCCTCTTTAGTTAGTAAATTCAATATTTAAAACTTAAGGAAAGCGTCATGTTCTGGTGTGTTTTGTTCTAGATTTGGGTGGATCTAGGGAGATCAGTTAGTGTCTACACCTACCGATTTATCCTATAATAGCTGTGGGTGTAGTTCTCACTAAGCACGACCACCCTGTGGCCTATCCTAGAGAGACAGTATCAGATGTCATCCATAAGTACCCTACTTATGACAAAGAAATGTACTCCATTATGAAAGCCTGCCGCCAGTGGAGGCATTACATTCTCGGGAAGGAGACAATTATCCACACTTATCATAAGCCGCTACAGGTCATGCAGGCACAATGCAAATTGCAGAATGATCGCCATCAGAAGTGGTCCACATACTTATAACAATTTCACCTCAACATCAAGTATAAAATAGGAAGTACCAACTGGGTTATTGATTTCATTAGCCGACCTCGAGTTGTGAAACTCACCACAGTGCTATAATCTTGCAGCCATAAGACCTCCAGATGGCCCCACCTCTATGAGAAAGACCCTAACTTCACCACCACCTACCAGATGTTGGGCACACACACAATTATCACTGATTTCCATCTTCAAGATGGGTTGTTGTGCCATCTAGGCCATCTTTTCGTTCCATCAAGCGAGCAAGCAAAGATGATTTGGGAATCCCACTACAGTTGGGTGGCAAGAAACTTCGACATAGAAAAGACAATGGAAGTGATACAACAACATTTCCACTGGTCGAAACTTCGATAAGATGTCAACAAGTAGATTAGGTCCTGCACTTCTTACGCTATTACCAAACCGACCACTAAGAAACAAGTCCTGTACACCCCTCTTTCTACTCTTGATAGGCCATGGGAATCCATCTCAATGGACTACATCTGGGGCCTTCCGTCCACCAAGCGGGGAAATGACTGCATTTTTATGGTTGTTGATTTCTTTTCCAATATGATGATTATGGCCGTATACAAGAAGAGCATCAAAATCAAGGCCACTACCAAGATCTTCTTTGAACGAGTATGGGTACATTTTGGGATCCCACAAACCATTATCTCAGATCGAGACAATCAGTTCCTCATCACATTCTCGTCGAGCCTCTGGTCACTGCCAAAAACCAATCTCACCAAATCCACTACCTTCTACCCCCATACAGATGGAAAAACCAAGGACATCAACTGGATGATCATGCATATCCTACACATGTACAATTCCAAGCACCCTTGCACATGGGATGAGAGTCTTCCCTATGTTCAACATAACTACAATTGAGCCATATATAGCTCAACTGGCCACAAACCCTTTTAGGTGGGGTTGGGATTTCAACCATTGGGTCCCATGGATGTTGCACTACCCCTTGCGTCCACCCAAGATGACATGCCACATTCTCCAACTAAAGCTTACAAAGCCACCCGGTTGATTGAGCAGATCCAACAAATTCGCCAACAAGCTTAGGATATTTTGCAGAAGTCCAATGCCAAGTACAAGCAACGCCATGATCAACACCGGGTGCCACATAAGTTTCATGTGGGAGATTGATACAACTACATTTGAACCCAAAATGCTACGTAATTCTCCAACGCCACCCAAAAAATTGGCCTTGTCGTTGGATTTTACCTTTAAAAATTGTAATTTTCTTGTTTTTTTTTTCGAATTGTCCCAGACGGTCATAAGATATTCAACTAATAAGGCATTGCTGTCGGTTTTTCTACGTCTAGGCGTCGAATGTTCTATGACAATGGATGATACATATGTGGACTTGAAGTGTACGAGGTATGCCTTAATATATCTAATATATATATATACTGATTTAATATTGATAGAATTATTGACTTGTATTGGTATATTATTGTATAAATTAGTGTTCAAGTTTAATTATGCCATTTTATAGAAGTTTCTTAATTATGACAGAAAACACATTCATTTATTTTCTAGTACATAGATTTTGTTGGGTTTTGGGGAATTGAGAGTGAAGTGGGGGGGTGGGGGCATATGATATTCCACCTTCACGTGGTTGGGCCCGTTCAGTAGATAATATTAAACAATTCTTGAAACAAAGAGAAGCTCGGTAAGGTTAATGCACAACTATGCTTATTTCACCTAGATCGTTATTTTTTTTTTGTTTGTTAATTTGTGCAGGACCTGTTGGCTGCGCGATTAACCTGTGGCTTGAGAAACCGCAACTCAGGGGCATCTAAGCCATCAAAATCACCCAGGGATCGCACCCAGCCTGAGCCACACCAACCCTTAACATGGTTGGATTTTTTGTCCTCGTAGGTTTCGAACCAGTGACTTTAGGAACACATAGTGGCTTAAAAACACACTCCATCACCGACTGTCCTACACCCCGGGGACTCACCTAGATTGTTATTATATAATATTTAATAATTCAAAAATAAGGTGCGCTTGCTCATGTACTTGAAACAAACGCATATAAATTACATCTGAATGGGGCTAACACTGATTTTTTTTCAATTTGTGCTTGTATGGACTGAAATTTGACATGGTTAGACTAGACACATGCATTTATGGTATGGGAGGGTTTTGAGACTCAAACATTACTTGCACAAACAATTCGAAAATCAAACAACAAGCCTATAGAATAATTAATGTGAATGGGGCCAATGTTGAAATTGTTTCAATTTGTGCTTGCATGGACTGAAATTTGACATGGTTATAATAGATGCATGAATTGACGGTATGGGAGGGTTTTTGGACTAAAAAATGACTCACACAAACAGTTCAACAATTAAACAACAATCCTATAGAATAATTAATGTGAATGGGGCCAATGTTGAAATTTTTTCAACTTGTTCTTGTATGGACTGAAATTTGACATGGTAGGAAAACAAACATGCATTGACGGTATGGGAGGGTTTCCAGACTGAAATACGACTCAAATAAACAATTCGACAATAAAATATTCTTTGGTTATTCTATCAAAACCCAAAAATTAGGCGTGCCTACTCACGTACTTGACCCTGCTTATAAGTGACATGTGAATGGGGTCAACGTTGATTGTTTTTCAATTTGTGCTTGTATGGACTAAAATTTGACATGGTTATACTAGACACATACAATGATGGTATGAGAGGGTTTCCATACTCAAACATGAGTCACACAAACAATTTGACAATCAAACAACAAGCCTATTGAATAATTAATGTGAAGGACTAGATGAATTAATACATAAATCTGACATCAAATTTCGATACGAATATTCCTGAATCCTCTATGAATATACAAGATCAAATCCTATTTAATCAAATATTCAGTTATTTGATCATAACCCAAAAATAAGGCACACCTGCTCATGTACTTGAAACTGACGCATATAAGTGACATGTGAATAGGGCCAACATTGATTTTTTTTTAATTTGTGCTTGTATGGACTGAAATTTGACATGGTTAGACTAGATGCATGCATTGATGGTATGGGAGGGTTTCTAGACTAAACAAGACTTACACAAACAATTCGACAATAAAACAACAAGCCTATATAATAGTTAATGTGAATGGGGCCAATGTTGAAATTTTTCAATTTGTGCTTGTATGGATTGAAATTTGACATTGTTAGACTAGATGCATGCATTAACGGTATGAGATGGTTTTTGGACTCAAACATGACTCAAACAAACAATTTGACAATCAAATATTCTTTGGTTATTCTATCAAAACCCAAAAATAAGGCGTGCCTGCTTATGTACTTGACCCCGCTTATAAGTGACATGTGAATGGGGCCAACATTGATTTTTTTTCAATTTGTGTTTGTATGGACTGAAATTTGACATGGTTATACTATACGTATGCAATAACAGTATGTGAGGGTCCAATTCCCCCAAAAAACAAGAATATTACAATTTTTAAAGGTAAAATCCGATGACAAGGACAATTTTTTGGGTGGCATTGGAGGATGTTGTCAGATTTTGGGTTCAAATGTAGTTGTGAAGGATTCTCAGTTGTGACAATTCTTTGAGAACTACCATCAAAATCAAGCCCATAGGAATCCATTCCCACCTGGAATGATCAGTAAATGTCATCATCATAAATGTCATAGTATTATAACAATGAAGTTTCGATGAACATGATGTTTGTCATTGTTATATCATCTTTATCTTGTTCGAAAACATGGGACTTTCACCCATGAGTTTGGTGGCAAGAAGAAGAGGATAGATGACATTTTCTATTTAAATAATGATTTCATACTAATATTCTTTATGGAGCAAAAAAGTACTTAGATGAGAGCAAAAAACAAAGACAAGACATAACTAATGAAGCTTGTGCAATTTATCAAATTCTTATTTTTGATGTTATTGCATGCCCTTACAGTACTAGATGCATGGACATGCATCTTGAACACATTTTAAAAGAAACAAATAAAAGACATTGTATTAGAACTAGACATGGGCAATAGTGACCTATGAATGGGGCCAACGTTGAATTGTTTTCAAATTGTTTCTGTATGCAATGAAATTTGACATGGATAGACTATTCACATTCCTTGACGATATGGGGTTCTTTCCAAACTCAAATATGACTCACACACCCACTTTTTATATCCGATATTGTCCTCGTTTCGTTTGAACTTTCTCGGATTAATGTCATGCATGGAGCTCCCAACATACCCATCATCATTGTAACATCCATGACCCTCCAGAGATCAGGTAATGCTACCATGCAGAATATACACTTATATGATATATATGCATTTTAATGAATTTAAAACACTTAGTCATGATAACACATAATTATTTCTACTAGTTCAGATTCAAACAAGATTAACAGTAAATCCACATGCAACGGAATACACGATAACATTCAAGCATAAAAAAACATGAATAAAATACATAATTAAGCACAACAATGATACTTATCTTTTAGCTGGAGTAAATCCATGAACTACGTGCAGACCTTCCATGAACCTCCCAGCCTTAGACCGCGCTGCTCATCACTCTCAATAGTAGGTCACCCCTGAGCTAAGACTAAACTCCACTGGGCAAGGGAATTCTAGGCTTGGCAAGGACAACAAGAAAGTTGCACAAAGAAAAAGGAAGGATCTCTTATCCCAGGAGCCACTTATGTCCACAACTCACATACCCTCATTCCCCACACTCCTGCTCCACCCCAGGAGAGTACACTGTCACTACTACAAGTCCATCGGCCAGTACACCTCCCTTACCTTGGGCTTCAACAACAGGCTGGACCAAAAGTCTCAGAGTACTGTAGCTGCTATGGGACTCCCTTCCAGGAGAACTCAATTCCCAACAAACTCTCTCTCTTGGGAGAGTTTCTCATAGGTCTAACAACCTGCTTCTTCAATTTATCTCCTAAGCAATAATGCAACAACATTCAACTAGGATATCGGTGAAAACAACAACAAGAACAATTATGGACACCAAAAATGGCAACACCTAACGCTAAGACGCAACACAACTCATGCGAACATAAGGTAGCAACCCCAAACGACTAAGGAACGAACTCATTTTTGTAGTGTGGATAAACCTGGGTTCACAGAACACACAGGTTGAATTTAACCTCCCCGAATGGTTTCTCAGATGTGCGAGGTTATGCATAGGGAAGACGTAGAGGCCCCAACGGGTTAGACGACATATGGGAAATGGCAAGAGAACCTCCTTCCCGTGAGTAGTTTTCTCAACTGTGCGTAGGTATCAAGAGGTCGACGTCCGAGACCAACGAGTTAAGGCAGAGGATGGAAGAATGGGGAGAGAACCCCCCAACACAACTGATGCTTCATCTTTTAACTGCATGAGCCCAAGTTGACACTTGTCTTCCCGTAGTTGCATGTGCTCCATTTAGCCTACGTCCCCTTTCCAGGAACTTAGGACAACATTCATCAATTGTCCACCTTATCTTTTAGGAAATAATATTAAAATATTATTCCCCTAGAGGTAAACCCCTAGCTTAGCCCCTAGGCCCAAATACTTATCCCCCTCCCTTGCCCAACCTTGTGGAAGCTTAGTCCCCCATCACTCTTTCTTCGTGTTTGTTCTACACACAATGATGTTTATATTTTATTAATGATCTGCATAATTACATATACAAAATCAGGTCATGGCCTTTAACACTTAGGCTCTCCAGCCTAATAAACACATAATCCCACCAACTTATCAACACTCGGCTCACCATCCTACAAAAATTGTTTACAATTCATAAATACAACTGGGGCTCGTCCTTGGGGTATTACAATCCCCTCCACTTATTGCTGCACTATCCTCAGTGCAACTTACTTACACATATATAATTCAAAAATTCTTCAAAATCTCCAAGCTTTAGCTATTGGAAGCCCATTATCCAACTTTACTTTCAAGCACCAATTCTGGTATCCATGCTGCAGCTGAAACTCAATTGCTCTATTCCATAGAKTTTCTTYGGTAAAGCATTCAATTTATTGTTCCTTGTTACATGCTTCAATTAAACCTCATTGAAAGCACGGAATGGCAGTAGATCCACAATTTTCCATCCATTCATAAACTCTTAGTAGTGCTATGACTCCACARACATAAACACTCTGCTCGTACACCTATTCATTCAGAAGTAACATTAGAACATACATGCTATATATATACAGGCAATTCTAATAACATTATAATCTGTATACGGATTACGAGATACATAACTTACAATGAATAGATAATTGATACTTATCTTTTGATTGAGAAGACTTCCATATAAACATGTTCTAGGCCAAGGTACCAAACCCCAACATCATTCCAAGCAACGGTCTCTCTTCCCCACATGCCTGTCCCACCCCAAGAGTGTGCACCTTCACTGTCACAGAGTCCATCGACCGTTACACATCCCTTTCCTTGGGATTCAACAACAGGCCGGATCGGAAGTCTTAGAGCACCGTGGCTCGAGGAGTTCTAACTTCCCTCAGAGGTCTCTAATAGACATCTTCCCTGAGCTACTCTTTGTAGCAAACATTCCACTTTAATCAACATCATCTCATCTGCATCACCCACATGCAGTTATCATGAGAAAACATAAAATAATTCATTTAGGAACTCCAATTAGTTCAAAATGGAATTCAAATCCCCCCCCAAAACATGAAATTCTATTTCATAATCCATCTTGGCTGTTGCCATATTATGAATGCAACCATCCTTGTGGTTTTCCACAAGCACCAAACTACATACCATTTTTCCTATAATGCTTCATCTTGCATATTGCCAACAATTGTCAGTATTTCCTGTACATCATAATTAAATTTCTATATGTATAGAACCATATGCAGTGAAATTAGAATTGTCTGCATCTAGCAATTCAATCATAATTACCAAACAATTTAATAAAATAGAATGACTCGTCATTCTATGCATATGCATGTTCATAATTAATAACAGTAAGTTCATTATTTCTTTTTCTGAACAAGAATATTTCATGTAGTCAATGCTCATGTGACTACTTGATTTGCAAATTTCCTGTTGCAATGTCTAACAACTCCTTAAATGTACTCATCTTCACGAGTTCACAACATTTCAATTGTTAGCAACAATTATTTCCATGAAATAATATATATGCATGTATTTACAAAACTCATTCAACTATTTATTTTAATATGCAATTCTATCACTTACTATGCATGAGTGCAATTCTCAATGCATACTTATTTAGTGCACCTTGCATTGAATTACATAATGCTCTTCATCTTAGTCATGTATCTCACCATCCATAAGTTGGAATTCTGGCCAATGTGTTGACACATTCTCCACACACTTCCTATTGTCTTTCCAATCAATTTGATGCCTTCCTTTTCGATCCGAACATTACACCAAGAATATAATTCTGTGGTGTTCATTAGTGTTAGCAAAAATGTTGTAGTCCAAGTTTTATTTAAAGGTAGGAATATTTCAGTACCTGTGTGGCTCATAACCTTTCCATATCCAATAATGTCCTGGTCTCATACATGACTAGCTTACTCGCATTCATTCCTATAACAAGTTCTTATCTTTTAATTCTTTGGTTATTACCCCATAACCAAATTAACATGACATTATACTATGTTAGTGTGTGCATTCATAAGCTAAAAGATTTGAATTAATACAGGCCTCCAACCTTTACCACATCCAATGGTATGCATTCAATAATATAATCATGTGATTTTATAAAATAACTCTGGCTGAGGAAATTCTTACCTAAATTTCCTTTCAACAATTATGCAAAAAGAGTAATAAAAAACTCGTACCTGCATGACTTCCATTAATAAATTTTATACTACATGAATGTCTGATGGCAGTAGAAGATTTAATGCTTCTTTTATCAAACTTATAAACAACACTTCAACTCTCTGTTTCTTCCCTCCTTATGCAACAACATCACCAACAAAACTTGCAAACATTCTTTCCTCTGGCTGACCCACGGGATCCTAGAAGTCTATGTTGATCCTAGAAGCCTACACTTCTTTCCAGATTCCTGAATCTTCTTGTGCTCTCATTGTAGTCACTTTACATCACTATTTATGCCCTGAGCACTTTTGACACAATGCCCCTACCTCAGCGGGGTATGCTGACCTTCCGGTCAAAGGATCTTTCAATATTCTGAGTCAAATTGACTCTTTGGGATCGTGATTGAACCCAAAACAATTATACACAGGCCCCCTTTTCTCCTTTAGGTGCAGGTCCTGCCAGACCCACGGGATATTCCTGCTCGCTTCCAAAACTCCAAGTTTCAGGCGCTAGCCCCTTTTTCATTAGCCCTTTCCTTCATATGACTCTGGGATATGACTTCATGGAAAACTTTGATTGCGTGAATGGGCAAGAGTGGTTTTAGGCCAATCCGCTTTTCACCCCACAATTCACCTCCAGCTACCATGTATCACTTTGTTAAAATCATGGTATAAATTGTGGCCCACTCTCATATTTTTAACATCCGAGCAAGTTTTGGCCCCACAATCCATCTCGTCTGTCGACCTCTAATCCCTTGGTGATGATCCACGATCAACGAATGCTATCTATTCTTTACCTGCTTCTGGCCAACTTTCCAATCAACGACTTTTTTTTTTTCCTTTCATTCACGATCTCAGATCTACATGATCTGTCGACATGTAGCTCCCTTCCAAATCAACGGCTACAGTTGATTCTGACTCTCCGACCCTTGGTAGTTTCAACTTTCAACTATCTGGTTTTCCCCGTATGACAATATTTATGAGTGTAAGATCTATTGACACATGTCCTCAACAATCGAATGGTTCTGATGAACTCCATATCTCCAGCCTTCGGGAGTTCTCACGTCTCCACACACACAAATCTCTGGAGTGAATTTCCCCGGAGTGACAGATCTTCTGCCACACATCCACTCCAAATAAATGACCCTGATTATCTTTGGGACTTCAGATATTTTCGACCATGACTAGAGCAAGGGTCCTTCGATCTCCTCCTTGATCAACGATTGAGATCTCCTTCAGGACTTTGATGCTTTCACCCTCTTCTTTCCTCTAGAGTGCTCCATACCCAGAGTTCCAGATCTGGAACCACGCGTCCACTTTCAAATCAACGACTGTCCAATGGAGTGAGTCTCCATCCTCCATGTGTTCCTCGCAGATTAACAATCCACGTTCCTTCCTTCGGATCAACGACCCTTAGACGTTTTGGGCTTTGGTTCTTTAGGACATCTCGACACACAACTTAAAAAAAAACCTAGAGTACGATTCTCCAAAGTTCGCGATTTGGTGACATCTGTCCAACCTAGATCAATGAATCCCAACTGCTTCGGCCATTTGGGCTTCGATGATTTCAAATCTCAAACTAAACTCTCAAATAGATTCCTTTGTTCTGTCGGACAATGATCTAACGGTCCAGGCTCCTCCCCATATCCAATTTGACGGGTGCTGTCGCTCCTCCTCCTGATATTTTGACTTCTTCCACCTTGAGAGATTTTGTCAGTGTTAAAAGGCTTCGACCTTTGACCTTTCTCCTACGAGTCTACCTCTTTGATCTCGTCTTCGCTCTCATAAGCATTATCTCTTTTGAGATTTAGGAATTAGAATGAGTCTATCTCCCATGCATTCCTTACGTTATCTCTTCTGATATT
>SNQJ01S0010231.1:197708-213934 GCA_010110895.2 Picea sitchensis | reverse complement strand
TTATTCCTCTAGAGGTAAGCCCCCTAGCTTATCCCCTAGGCCCAAATACTTATCCCCCTCCCTTGCCCAACCTTGTGGAATCTTATTCCCCTATCACTCTTTCTTCATGGTCGATCTACACACAACGATGTTTATATTTATTAATTATCTGCATAATTACATATACAAAATCAGGCTCCTTTTAACACTTAGGCTCTCCGGCCTAATAAACACATAAGCCCACAAACTTATCAACACTCGACTCACCAGCCTACAAAACTTGTTTAGAATTCATAAATACAATTGGGGCTCATCTTTGGGGTATTACAGTCATGGTCGTGCTCTTTATATTCACCTCATGTTTTGCTCAAAAACAACATCATGCCAATTAGGCCCATGAGTTTGGTGGCAATAAGAAGGAATCATATGAGATTTCATATTTAAATAATGATTTTGTAGTAATATTCTTTATGGAGAAAAAAAGTACTTAGATGAGGAAAAAACAAAGACAAGAAATAATTGATGAAGCTTGTGCAATTTATCAAGTGCTTGTTTATCGATGTTATTGCATTCCCTTGTGGTACTAGATGCAATAATGTGTGTCTCGAATGAATTTTCAAAGAAACAACTAAAATACATTATACTAGGACTAGACATGGGAATAATGACCTGTGAATGGGGCCAACGTTGAAATTTTTTCAAACTGTTTCTGTATGTAGTGAAATTTGACATGGATAGACAACTCACTCAAAACTAAATTACTACTAGTTTGTTTGTTTAGCTGTTTTGTCACCACATCAATCATTCTTTGAAATGATTGCATCATCATGTTTTGTTTCTATATTTACCTCTGTAATCAAATTTTCAAAATGTATCCATGTACTTAAGAAATTGGAAAAAAACCCTCCACAAGGAATGGAGATTAGGTAAAAACCTCCACAAGAAGGTGTTCTCCTTGAAGTGTTATCATTTATCACGTCAACACTTGTATCTTGAATACATGGTAAAACATCAAGCAATTGCAACATCCTAGAATCCCATGGGAATCCAACATGGTCAAGTACACTGATAAGAGTGAAACATTTGTACAACTTGAGATTGTGATGGAGCTATTATGCAAAGAATCGTACCTATATGAAAATGACACCTATTAGTTCTAATGAGCAATACAATTAATTCAAAAAACTCACAAAATGTTCAATTAATAGAAAGGTGGTAAATTAGTTGTTGCATGCATATAATCAAATCTTCAATCTTTGAAATGTATCACAAGAAATATCCAATGTTTCAAGTTCGTCAAATGCTTATTTTGATGGTATAGTATAAAATACTTTGAAGACAAAAATGTGTTTCTATTGGGGACACTATTAGTGCTAGGGCATCCCAAGTGTGACAATATCATTGGTCTTCAATTTATTATAACCATAATATCATGCTAGAAGATTATACAGAGTAGTATGTCTCATGTACATCATGTATTGTATAAGCATCTTACGTTCCCAATGTTTTAAACATTTGGGAGGTTATTGATTGGAGTGTGAAATCCTTTGATAACGAAAGAGAACCTGTCAGGGAGAAAAAAACAAGGCAAGTACAAAACACACTCAACCACATATGCATTGAGAGTAATGTTGTCTTCCTCACATCTGAAGAGTTTCTTAATACCAAATATACTCTTAAGATATTCTTAAGTAAAAATATTAAGTCAAAATCAATGTTGGCTTCCTCGCATATGAAGAGATTCTTAAGACAAAATCATGATGCATATGAATTAATAGACTATTGGAGAGTAAACCAGTACGAGAGTCCACAACAAAGGATATTTATGACCTATATGTCCTAGCTCAGAGGTATACAGATATAGCTTATATTCTCGTACACATGAAGGGCATAAATCTACCCCTAAATTCCCACATTCTATTGCTTATGTTTTCACATCATAATGAAAATTGCAACTCTTTTTATTGGGATTAGATAATCTATGTTAAGGTTACACAACAAATTACCAATTTTGATACAAATGAAAAATATGTTTCCCCATGTATTGTATATTCTTTGGCTTTTTGGAAGATGTTCCAAGGATTCCTTATTCTTAATTTGAGACTCTATTTCTATATTTCTATATGGTATGGGACTTACATTGTTATTCATAGTTATGATGAACATTTTTGTAAACACGATTTTTATATTTTTGGTGGTAGATGCTATATTACGAACCATTATTGATCAATTTTAGTAGCATATGGTACCAATTTGATATACTCCTATTTTATCTAGCAATAGATATACAAAATTAAGGCCACTTTCTATTATTCAATGGCTAGCTATATGTTGATAGATTCACAATGTGGTTGTTTTCAATGATTTCATACACAACATTATATTTTATGATGCATTATGATGATATATGCTCTTATTAGATGTTATGGTGCTTTAATTTCATCATCTTTATTTTAAATAAACACATGTTACGATAATGAGAGGTAGTTGTAAGAGGAAATGTTATAAACAAGGAAAATACTAGGGCATATTTTTTAGGAGTTATAAGGTGACTAAAATCTTCAGGAGGTCATGATCCTTTTAAGTTACATGTTCATAACTTGGTTGGTATGGTGATCCCATTATGTGTTTTTCTTAAATGTTGTTTAAGCTTGGAGACAATTTTTATTTTGTTTTTAAAGCCTTTACCCCTCATATGTAACCTTTATGGACCAAATTCCCCAAATAGCATAAGAATAGAAAGACAAACTCCATGCCTTGATAATGATATAGAGTCAATGAATTAAAAACCACTCTTTGAAAGTGAAATGATGTTGATTTCAAGGGAATATGATAGCAAATATGAATCCGTAGACCATAATATAGGTCTTAAAGGTGAAATATTTTCCCTACAAAGAGAAAATGAACCCAATTTCAAGGTTAGGATGCAACATGGATGGTTCTTGTGGTCCAAGACATGGTTTTGGCCAAAAACCATTGATTTATATTATTATCAATGTTTTTTGGGCTAAAAAGCCATATATAAGGCCCTAAAATATAAGACATGCTTTGTAGATAGAATATTTTTCTGGAGGGTGGAATACAATCCAAATTTGAAGGATTAGGTGTAAAAATGATGGCCCTTATGGCCCAAGAATCATTTGATTGGTAGGAGCTTGGTAGCTTTCAAGACTCTTATCTCTACAAGGATCCTACAAGAGTGCTTCAATAAGGGGGGAAATCTTTTTTCCCTTGTTTGGCATGCGATATACTATGTTGGATATATCCATGTAAAATGGCCACAACCTTTCTCACATATATTATTTCCATAATTACACCAAAACCCCATTTTACAAGTGCCCATTTCAATCGAAAAAAATTAACCCACCATGCCTTTGACCAACTTTAGCTAGCAGGTGATTTTCACCATGCTCACTCGAAGAATGTGGTTCCTTGCAAAGACCACTTAATCACTATGAGATACACACATTACAAATTATGGATCCCAATTGTGCCATATTTGTTTTTATCAATATGTCCTTCGTAGTTTTCAAGGACTTTGTCCCCGAAAGGATCCTAAAATTGAACTTCAAAGGGGAAAAAACATGATTTATGGGGCTTAGAGGCCATGCATGTGGCTTTGAATGATGTTACATATTTTTCAAGTGAAATGTATGCCCTATAGGAGGATTAGAAATCAAATTTCAAGGTTTGTGCACAATATAAATCTTTCTTATAGTTCAAGCCATGGGTTGGGGTTGAAAACATAGGATTTAGTCCCCAATCCATGATTTTGGGGCTCATAAGACATATATGAACCCCTAGACCATAATATAGGCCCCAAAGGTCCAATATTTTCTCTACAAAGGGAAAATGAACCCGATTTAAAGGTTAGGATGAAACATGGATGGTTCTTGTGGTCCAAGACATGGGTTGGGCCAAAAACTAGTGATTTTTCTTATTATCAATGTTTTTTGGGCTAAGAAGCCACATACAAGGCCCTACACTATAAGACATGCTTTGTAGGAATGATGTTTTTTCTGGAGGGTGGAATACAATCCAAATTTGAAGAATTAGGTGTAAAAATGATGGTCGTTATGTCCCAAGTCCTAGTTTAAGGCTATAAACCATGGAGTGTTCCCTTAATCCATATATCTAAGGCCTAATTATGGATCTACATGGCCTATTTTTGGAGTTACAAGGATTGATTGTATATTTAGGGCCTAATGAGTATCCATATGTCATAATTAGGGACATTTATGGCCTAATTATGGATCTACAACAGATGATTAGGTATATAAAGAATAATTAGGGAATTAAAGGGCCTTGTTTGTTTTCCTCCTAGTTTTCTTTGGGATTCTTTCTTCTTCTACTTCATCCTCCTATTATTTTTGGTGTGCCTTTTTCCAATTCAACACTACATAGGGTTGAGAGAAAACATTATTTGGGAGTGAATGATTGTTTGCATGCAAGGCCATAGGGGGTACAAGGGTCGATTCAATATTTTGGTTTTTCTTAGGAATTCAAAGAGGTTCAATTAAAGGAGGCACAAATGATTGATGAGTAAGGAAGGGAGGAGGAAACAATAAATATGCTAGTTGAAGTGATTTAGAGATCAAGGAATTGGGATCTAAGTCCATTTAGGATAGAATGGAATGTTGCTTTTTGTGTATTTCTTTTTGATCATACGTTTTCCCCATTTAACTGTTTGCCTCGTCTATGAAGGTATACATACGTTACCCCCCTTTGTATTTGAACCTATGACCTCCAACTAGTATACACATATTCTTAACCTAATCCATCTAGCCAATGCTTTTACTCGGGTTTGGTAAGAAACATTGAGGAAAGTGATTGGATGCCAACCACCTATCAAATATGTTTTAACACTTTTAGTGATAAGATTGATAAGAATTACATCGATAGGTTCCATAAAGAAACCACTATTTATCGATCCCTCACACATCTTCAAATATGTGGGACTAACCACATCCCACATCCCATGTCCTATTATAAAATTCCATTGAGAGACCATTATGGCCTAGATATTTTTCTTTCTTGATATCTTTCATAATTGCTTCCATTATCTATTTCCATTGAAAGATAAATCCTATCATAAGGTTCTATCCTCTAGGGTACAACTTGGTTAAAATGCTTTTTAGAAGCATAACATAGAGGATTTGAGCCTATTGAAGTGATGATTCTCTGAAAATGCACTTGATTTTTTTTTTCCAGATTTCTATCTCATCCTCTATAAGGGTGCCAATGGGATCTCACAAAACTAAAAAATGCATGAACTGTTATTTTATATTTAGGCACTTGAGATATAATTTAGAAGGAATATCCTCATCTTCCATCAATTGCATGTGCCCAATAATTCTAATCTCTCTTTCCTTATGATCACATGGCCTCCCCAAGAATCACAATCTCCCACCTGAAAGTTCCTTTTGTTGCAATGTTGATATGCTTGTTGTTTCATCCTATTTTTTTCTATAGTCAAGTTGTCCTTAAATATATGAATAACATGTTGATGCTTTTTGATGTGATCCTCCACTGGTTTAAAATTAGGTTTTACTCAAAGGTAATGTGATGGATGGAGGATGGTACCCATAAAGTGACATAAATAGGAACATTTTGGAAGAAGTATTGTAAGAAGCATTGTACCACGATTTTTCCAAAGGTAACCACTTGAGTACCCATTGCGATTATTTATCAGATCAAGATTTGGCACTAATATGAAAATGTTTTTGGAAGATAAATTGAAGAATATATGAGGAATTGAATATTCTTTACAAAGAGGAGAGGAGTGATGTAAATAAACAAGGAAATTACCTCAAGGCATAAGTGAACATTGGACTAGTTGTCGGCTGAAGTGTTCCATATAGAGGAAGTGTATTGTGGGTCTTGACTAGGAATCATGTGTTCCAAGGTCCATAGCATAGGTTACAAAATTGAATAATATCAAACCTTATTAATGTAATGTGGAATGGAAATGGTCCCAAAATAGTTGTTACAAACCCTATTCCTAACCTTGAAATCTATTTCACTGAAGAAATGAAGAATAATAATGCCATCATTGCCATCGTAACACTCATTGTCATCATTGTCATCCTCATTGTCATTGTCACCATTGTTAATTAACATTTTTGGCATCCTACTCCTCCTCCTCCTCCTCATCATTTTCATTGTCATATCATCATTGTTGTCATCATCATCATCATCGCCATCAATTTCATCACCATAATTAACATTGACATTGTTGTATAATTATCTTTGACATTGTTGTATAATATTGCTGTATTATATAATAGAAATTATATATTATATATAATATATATTATATATTATGTATAGTATATAATATATAATATATATTATATATAATATATAATATATATAACCAAAAGATTCAAAAACCAAATCCATTGTTAACTCTCATGGCCTCAATTGATCACTGACACATTCTCGCCTTGACATACCTCACTACATTCAGTTCCCAACCTCTGCGTTGATATCCCTACTTCACCTTACCACATTCTATCCAGAGGAGAGGAGCTGTAACATTGGAGACATAGGAGAGGAGCTACGACATTGGAGATAGAGGGGAGGAGCTGTGACATTGGAGAAAAATGAACCCTAGATTGAGTGACAAAGGATACCTAGCTCAAACAATGCCACCCAAATCACCGGTAAGTGAGTAAAAGATATTGGTGGGAAGGATTTATTGATATTCCTTACGAAAATCAGTAATTTGATGTCTAATCTGATAAAATATATGATATATTTTTAATCTATTGGTCCTTTCCATTCCCTCATTATTATTTTTATTCATAATCTTACCTTGGAACAATTTCTTAGAGATCAATCTTCCTGCAGAATCCCATTGGTTGGAAGCCCTAAATTTTCAGTAGCTAACACTATGTCTTCAAGCTAGTAGTCTATCTTCAAGCTTATAATTTCCAACTCCTTTGACTTGAGAAGAGTTTTGACAACTTTAGCCTTTTGAGGTTCCTTGGTCAAATGGATAAGATTGTCTTGTAGATCAAAAATTCTCTGCATGATTCCTTTGTATTTGTCCCTTTCACACTAAAAATATTTGTTGCATGTTCTTATTCCTTAGATCATTTTTTCAACATCATAAGTAGCCTCGAGATAGTCCTTAGAAAAAATATCACAGTCTATTTATGGACCACTACTATATCAATGGTAGGAAATTGATTCATGCCAATATTAATTGTAGTAGAGTCATAGTAAGAAATATAAATTAATTGTAGTAGTCGAGTCTACAATAGTAAGAAATATTGGGATTGTTAGGCTTTAATAAATGGACAAGTAATATTTTCTCCTCCTATATTATTTATATTTTTCCTTGATCACTTCCACACTAAACAACAAATGAATTGTAGTGTTATCATGTTCATCAATATATTTTTGGGTGGGAGGAACTAACTATGAGACTAAAGCATCAATTTTTGTTCTAGACTCTTCCAATTCAGTAGGTTCATCCATGGATTTCATATAGGAGGACGGTGTAGTGGTTATCAATTGAAAATACATCGACAACAATCTTATCATTTGAGGTATTAAGAATAGACATGGTATGATTCTATAAATAGATGAAGTTAGTAACTTAATCAATCCTTAAAATAGGGAGAGATCATTCGTGACAATAGATAAACTAGTGCTAGCAAAAATTATCACCTCAATCAATCAATCCTCATTACCTTGTTTTAACGTTTTGGCTTTATGTCACTGAGTGTTTTCCTCTCCCTTTATCTCCTTAACCACATCATCTTCCACCACTCCTTCACATTCTTTAATTTTTTCTTCATGCTCTTTATGAGGTTGATAATATTTGTCCTTGTATGCATTCCCTCTAAGGGGATAACCTCCATCTCCATATGGTAAAACTACCTCTTCATGTTCAACATTTTTAGTGACATGATTATAGGTTTTTCACTTTCATAATTTTTCTTTCCTTTAGTAGAGTCTCCCATTTCCTCTTCATTATTTTCTTTAGTAGCATCAATGGTATCCTCAACTTCAATAACACCATCCTTAATAAATTTGGGAAAAATAATGTGTTCCTCTTGAATAGCTCTTGATTTGTTAAATATGTATTATAGGCTACATGTATATTTAATCAATGTTGGAGAATCAACTATAACACTAGACTTGATCCTTTATGCCTCTCTTCAATTTGGTTTGGCTTAGAAATTCCATCTTCAATTTCCCCCATTCCTCCATGTCCTTTGTATCAGTATTTTATTTTGATATCTTCTCTTTTTCCATAGTTTTCCTTATTTGAATCTAAAGGTAAGGTAATAATATTAGTAGGAACTTGAGGATTATGTCCAATATTGTTGGCTAATTTTTGGGAAACATTTTTTGATGATTCATCACATAGTATGTTGAACTCTTCATCTAATTGAAGGCTACCACATTCTTCGTTTACCTTATTTAAATAATTTCTTATATTCCACTAACATTCTATCTCATGTTGTTACCAACCTAAATTCATTAGCTGACTAGATTTATCTTTAGGTAGAAACCAATTCAATTTTTAAGGAGAATAAGAAATAATCCTATTCTCTATAGAAATTTAAATATTAGGGGAATTTGATCCCAACCTCCTTAATTGTGATTACCTGTCCAATGGATTTCTCTAGATGTTGCATGGCCCCTACTATAATCTATCAAATCTCCTACTAATTGATTTTATTTGTCAATTTCTCTATATATGGATTTTCTTCATGGAGATAGGATTTGGAACCCAAGGATGCCCTTATGTTTGAGATTATATGATGATCATATCTCCATGATTCATATTTCTCAAAACCATAGGATCCTTTAATCCTTTGACAAGGTCCGCTACCTTCAAATTATTAAGTACATAAAATCAAAATTTGAATGGAAATGAGAAATAAATATTTTGATGCTTAGGATGATAGTGCAATTCATCTACATTGAACATTTTTCTAGCATATTCTAAGGTAAATATTATTAGGGTTAGAAAGAGAGGTAATATGAAAGGTTTGAATTCCACTCCATAAAGTCTAATCATTTTTTAATCTTTGGACAGAAGCCAATCACCCACTTCAAAATTTCTCGTCCATTTGTAAGATCTTCATTTATTCCACAAGCATTCAAGGATTGTGTTTACCTCTCATTAGGAAGAAAACCATATACATGAATTTATCAACATGATGTTTGAATCACACATTTTTACCATGCAATATTACTAATGGAGTCCATTTTTCATAGGATTTCTCTCACCCATCTCATTTACCTTCTTCTATCTAGGTGTTCGAAATTCTATGCTTGTTGAAATAGGAATAGATACACCACATAGGCTTGATATCTAAACATTTTTTATTGAAAAAATATAAATAACTTCTCATGGATGGAACCAACAATGAATTCACCATATTTGAATAGGACATAATGGGCTTCATGCTTTAGATGGATTCCATCCAATCATTTCCATCATACAACCATTAACAACTTTATCATCATCCCTTTCTAAAATAATATACATAATGAAAATGGTCTCTCTAGAAAAAGGAGGGAACCAATTGACTTCAAATGGAGGAGTACTTCTCATGATTCTGTTTCATTCTTCAAAGAAATGACCTATCATTCCTTTCTTAAAACCAAGATTCAAGTTATTAAAATTGTTCTTTTAGACTCTAACATCTATGGCCATAACATCCCCTTGTAAGAATAACATTTGTTTCATGGAGTATTTTTCTGACATAAAAATGACTTTGGGCCTGTCGACAATGAAAATTATCTACCTTGTGGGATCATAACAATTTTCACAGAGCACTATGAACTTAGGAAAATGATACACTAAGGGATTGACTACTTCTAAGACACATACCCGAGTCTTGACATGGTCTATTTCATCTCTCAACCTACCCTATGAACCTTTT
The DNA here is from genome assembly GCA_010110895.2 of Picea sitchensis. Classification (NCBI taxonomy): domain Eukaryota; kingdom Viridiplantae; phylum Streptophyta; class Pinopsida; order Pinales; family Pinaceae; genus Picea; species Picea sitchensis. The sequence continues at coordinate 204,044 of SNQJ01S0010231.1, read as the reverse complement.
TTAATATTATATGGATTTAAATTGAATGAAACAATAGAATCATAAACATTATATAAAGAGCCTATAGAGTCTTTCAACTCTACAACAAGCGGATATTGTTTCTTATAGAATATTTTCCCCTTAAATGACTCGTATTCATCCACATGGATTAATATCCCATCTTTTGGAGCCCATGTAAAATCCTTTTCATAGTGTGTTTGTCCCTTGAAATGATCCTTGAATGTCCACATGTTATCATCTCCCATATTTTAGAGCTCGCCCAAGGATTCTTAAGTAGAAGAAAATTCCTCCCAAAAATCTCAAGGAGGTGACTATATCCCAAGTTAAAGTCATTTTGGGGCTTGAATGAAACCTCTCAACAAGAAGGAAATGCCTCCAAAAATGTTTAAGGAGGTGACACCTAGTCAAATCATTTTGGGGGTTAAAATATACTTGAGGCATGAATGGAAATTCTTCCTGAAATGATAGAGGGTGTGACTCTGATCGATCTCATGACTTGTTTCATGATAAGAGGATAACTTGGAATGAAACTTGCAATGCTATCTAAAGTTGATATGTGAGTGAAACAATTCCATTAATTTTAGAGCTTGTAGAGGGAGAAAGAGTCATAGTATTTTTTCTCCGGAAATTAATAAAGATTTAGTCTTCAAAAAATTGTACGGAGGCTTAAGAGTTTCTCTAAGAATACTTAACATTTCAAAATTTGGGACCACCTGAAAATGCCACTAAAAGTGATAATAGATTGTCTTCTATGACACAACATCTTGTTTAGGAATTCTTCGAAACAATTTTTGGGCAATATTAATGTTCCCATAGTTGGCATACATATCTACAAGGCCAATGACCACAACATCTACATGAAACTCTTATTATTGTGAATCATATTTATGAATCACGAGATTGTTGTAGCCTTCTACGAATGTTTGTTAACTATTTCTCTCATTCGATGGAGTGCAGGTACAACCAAACATGTATTTTTCAGATCTGTCCTCCTTGAGTGAGGGAAGTTCAGGAAGACTAGAGGAAAGTGAGACATATAGTAGGCCTAAAAGAGGGAGATCAACTAGATGTAAAAAGATTAGAATAAAATTCCATAAACGAATGGAATTTTTTCTTGCTGAAGGGGGGTCATGTTCTTATGATGATGAGACCATAGGCGACATCGAGGTTCCCTTGAGGTACAAAAATCTAGTGAAACAATGGGTACCCAAGGATCTTCCTTGTCTAAACACAGATTTTTGTGTGAACGAGAGGATATTTCAGATTTCACCATCGCCATTACATGGTTTGGGGTTGTTTTTCATGGATGGCATAAAGGTGGGTTACACTATATGTATTGAATTGATGGAGTATGTTAGACCTTGCTATAATTACAAAGATTGGATGTGCATGGTCCAATATACACGAATCATGTGTAGATACAGAGTGTCTGTAAATTATTTACAATTAAAAGATAAGAATCAAAATAAAGGAGCGAGTATGTACATTGACAGAAGGCCAAAAGCATCAAGGAATATTGCAGGGTTTATAAACTATACACAACATAGGTCTACAAATAAACAACCCAATTGCATATTTGAGGGGCGTGAAGGAAACCATGTTTTTATGTGTTCCATAAAATCAATAGCTACAGGGGAAGAGTTGCTGATCCATATACAAACATTGTTACTATGGGAGTGGTACATATAACATTTCACCAAACTTGTAATTAATGAATCTAATATCTTATGTTTTTGTTAATGTTTGATTTCGATATAAGCAATATAATCAATATGTTTCATTAAATATAAGAAATATGTTTTTTAATTATGTTTTTTCGAGAATCTATTGGTTTCATATAAGTAATGTTTTCTATGTTTTTGTTGCCGCTGATCATGACAAGTCCCTGATGGATCAGAGGACACCATCCTCCAGGAAACATGTATACCTAATTTTGAATTATGTTTTTTCAAGAGTCTATTGGTTTCATTTCGATATTAATGTTTTCAATATTTTTGTTGAAGGCTGTTGATTGGGGCAAGTCCCCGATGGATTGTATGACACCATCCTCAAGGCAACAGGTATACCCCATTGTAAATTGTAAAAATTAAATTGAAGCAACATGTTTTTTAATTATGTTTTTTTGAGAGTCTATTGGTTTCATATCAATAATGTTTTCTATATTTTTGTTGCAGGCCAGTGCTGATCGCGACAAGTCCCCGATAGATCAAAGGACACCATCCTCGGGGCAATAGGTATAACCCATAGTAATTGTACAAATTAAATATGTTGTATTATTATGTTTTTTTGGTGAGTCCATTGGTTTCATTTCGATATTAATGTTTTCTATATTTCTGTCGTAGGCTACTTATCCATCAACAGATAAATCCATAGATATCGATGTGTATGAGCTCATGTGCGATGTTTACATTGCATCATCGCTGAACCCCATTTAGATGGAAAATAAGTCCTTAAAAAAATAAATGCGGAAATACTTCACCTGGTATTCATTCATCCACATATAGATGAGATTAGAACAAAGATTGATTGTTTGATGATGATAAATCAGTCCTTGAATGTAAGCTACAAGATATTTAATTAGAAGATAAATTCATTTACGATTTTATATTTTCTACTTGTATATGTCATGAACTAAAATATAGTTTTTTTTTATAGGCGTATTTGCATCCATATACTCATGGTGAGGGGCTTGATGGTACTATTGATGCTACTGACGAGTTGTCACATCATGAACATCTAACCCCATGTGCATCTGATCATGTGCCATTATTTTTGACTGAACAGTCAGCACCACATAACACGACATCCCAGAGGGAAGATGTGGGTGCACCCTCTATTGGTCGATGCATGCCAGATCATGCAGAACAGGGTCAGGGGGTCGATGCAACAAATACTAGTATAGATATTTCTCAAGTAACATTTCCTGGATCTTCCTGTGTCATTAGCACATGAACAATAGAGGCCACATTTTTGGTGGACAAAAATCTCATTCCCATAAAGATAGAGAAGATCCCAGGTATTTAAAAAATGTTTTAACTATTATATATAATTTGATTGAAATTTACTTATAGATCATTCTTTTTTAAATTAATGATCACATGATCCTTTTGCAGTAAATGATGTTTTTTATAAATGTATAAATGATTGGTCATCGAAGATCTTTGGGCCCATCATCTGCATAGGGTGGGATAAACAAAGTAAAAATTTAAAAGATAAGCTCACTAATAAGATGATTGGGCTGTTTGGTGGTGATACCTTCAACCGAGTGGAGGTCCTCAAGAAATTCGACCAACATATAAATATTGTGAGCGACCAATATAGGGTTCATTTAGAAACGAACCCTAGGTATTGTTGGAGATACTTCACACACACCTATGATTTCTTTTTCCTAAGGTTTTCCCTATGTTTATTAGTCATTATTCAGTCTCCTATAATTGAGGGAGACTATTCCTTTTCCTACATTCTAGGAGAATATTCTCTTCAGTTCACACTTTAGTTGGATCAATTGAGTGGAGTCTTGATGCCAAATTGGTTCCATCACCATGAAACATTGGGATCATCACCGCTAATGCACATTGTCCTTTGGATTATCACCAGACTAACACATTACCCTCACTTCACTCTATTTCAATCAATTAACTGAAGACTGAGAGGATAGTTAACTCAGACTAGGTGGCAGTTAACTCCCGTAACTGCTGGTGTGTGTCCAAATCACTCTATACCACCACTATGGCACATTGGATTCTCTTCCAGTGCGCATTAGTTGAGTTATATAGAGCATATCATGTGTAATTTATCATTCATTTATTCAGTTAATACAACTCTTGATTCTCTCTCTCATTTCTGTCTTTTCTCATTTATTCTGCAAACCGTGTATGTCCTTTGCTAGCTAGATATTATCTGTGCAAGATCATCCACCTTTACATGGTATCCGAGCTGAAATATTGCTAGGAAAAAGAAACACCATACTCTTTTTGCAGGTACCGAAGATTGAATACAGTGGGAAAATGGAATTCCCAAAAGAATTGATTCTTACAACGTACAATTTCTTTGCATGGAAGGACATGATGGTAATCCATCTTCGAAGAAGAGGATTATACATGTTAACCATGGACACAGAGACCAAACCCACATTAGCCATAGAAAAATCCAAGTATCTAAATCAGATGGTTGAAGCATATGGAACTATTTGCAGTCTCATTTCTCCTGAGCTCCTCTTTCACATATCCTCTTGTAAAACCCCCAATGAAGTCTGGACCACCATGGAAGGAATTTTTGGAAAGAAAGATGAGATGAGGGGACATATAATCAAGGTGAAATTTCTCACTTTGGATAAAAAAAACTTCGATAACATCCAATATTTTCTTACCAAATATAAGGATTTGTTATCTCAACTCAAGGCTTGTGGGGTTGATAAATCTAAGGAGGAGAAACAAATGGTTCTCCTCCATTTGTTTCTCCTCCTTAGATTTATCAACCCCAAGATAGGTAATTCTAGCCATTCTTTGATTGCCATTAAATTCTCTCTCGGTGCTTGGATTGTAGATTTAGGTGCATCACACCACATGTAATCCAAAAATAAAGTCTAATCTTCATTGGACACATGAAAAGGTCCTCCTTTTCTGATGGGGGATGACTCTCTAGTTGAAGTCACTGACAACGGAAGAGTTGAACTCACAAATGGAAGCTTTGAGAATGTGCTACATGTTCCCAAAATCACCATCAATCTTCTCTTCATGTATCATATGACAAACTCTGACACTAGAAATAAAGTAATATTCAGACCTGATGGAGTGGATATCTATGACATGCAAACCAATTCCAAAGTTTCTACCAGTGAGGTAAATCACCAATCCAGACTCTACACATTTTCTAAATTTATTAAATAGGATTATGTGTTACTGCTTACACATGCTGATGAAAGTAGTAGGATATGGCACAAAATGTTTGGGCATTTAAATTCTAGATACATGCAACAAATTAACACGCAAGGAATGGTTTAAGGTCTACCTGACATCCACTTCTCCAAAGGAATTTGTGAGGGATGTGTTCTTGGAAAACACCCTCAATAGAAATTCGACAAAGGAAAGACTCAGAAGGCCTCATATCCTTTGGATCTAATCCACAACGATCTCATGGGTCCTTTTTTGCATCCATCAATCAATAAATCAAAGTAAATGCTCTTTTTTGTTGATGATTTCTCACGCCATACTTGGACTTTCTTTCTCAAGAAAAAAATTGAGGTATTTCAACACCTCAAACATTTCAAAGCCCTTGTTGAGACACAGTCCGGAAAGAAGATCAAATTCCCCCGAAAAGATAATGGGGGGGAGTATGTCAACCATGAGATACAAAATATTTGTCTTGAGGCCGAGATTCAATTGCAACACATGGTTCCTTATACTCCGCAACAAAACATAGTTGCTGAGAGGAAAAATAGAACCCTAAAAGAGATGACATCTTGCATGCTGCATGCAAAGCCACTTCCATAGAGATTATGTACTGGAGCACTTAATTGTGCAACCTAAATCCAAAACATATCTCCCCATAGATCTGTCAAGGATAAGACCCCCTTCGAGGCTTGGAGCGGCCTCATACCCGAAGTGACCCACTTCCGTATATTCGGTTCTCGTGCACGGGCCATGATTCCCTCTAATAAGAGGAAGGCACTTGATCCATAGAGTACATAGTGTATTTTTGTTGGATACCCCGACAATGTGAAGGGATATAGACTCATTGATCCCTCCAAGGACCGACTCATTATTGAGTGTAGTGTCCAATTCGAGGAAAATTTCTCGCATATATCTTAGCAGCCGCATGCAGACACTTTTGTTCTTCCACCTGTCAGAGAAGATAAGCATGCACATGCAAAATATTCTTCAGATGGGAGTTTTGATTCAAAGGATTTAGTTGATTCAGATACCGAGTCATTATAGTCAGATGAAGATTCAATGTACGCCGATGTAGATGCAAAGCCAGAGATGAGGCTCAAGTGGGCCAAGACTACTCTTTATGATGTAGGATATCTTGTTGGGGATCTAAATGATACCAGGAGGACTCGATATGATTTCAAAGAGCTTCCTATTCCACTCACCACCACTGAATCGATGCCACCTGATATAACCCTATGATTCATAGGATCATCTGTTGACTGGAAATTTCTCACTCTGGGTGTATAGGTTTGCAAATAATATTTCATCTCTGCAAATTATTTTCAAGGGAAATAGTGCACAAAATCCACATAATGCACTTATCCTAAGTTTTGGAGCAAATATGACTTTGCGCTCACAGAGTAAAGACAACACATAAATGAACGGTGGAGAGGCTGGCGCATAG
>SNQJ01S0010231.1:181622-195723 GCA_010110895.2 Picea sitchensis | reverse complement strand
AAAAAAAAAACCGCTTACCACCTCAGGGGGGTCCGGAATACCGCTTTTCCAAAATTAAAACCACTTTTCCCATTTTTTCACAATTGTTTGTCTGTTCAGCATGTGTTCGTCCGGAGATGTTTCTGGGAAAAATAAGACGGATTTTAAAAATCTGAGAGGTTTTGTTTCTCAGAAAGGGCTGAGGAACAAAAACCTCTCTCAGTTTTTGCAATAGAGCTACGAGAAGAGAGAATCGAAGCTGTCTTTCAACCTCTTTTTTCGCATTTTCGGTTTATCTGTTACAGTCCCGATCTTGTAGGAGCTTTTACGGCCAGCTGGGGACGAATTTGGCGAAACCAAAGGAGGGTTTTGTCCAAAACATGACCATATACAATAACCTCCTTCATTTTTTTCCCAAGTGTCATCATTCAAGAGAAAAACATGTCTGTTCAGACCCCTTTTTCGCAGAAAACCGGTCCGTCTTTCATGGCAGACAACTCCAAATTTTGTGGGAGTGGTGGCTATTTTTGGCCGAGGCGGTTAAAACAACTTCCGAAAATTATTGGTATGGTTTATCCTATTTATTCAGATGATTTTTAATGTAAAAAGGTTGATCAGTCAGGGAACCATGATGATGTTTTTATAAAGAAGCTCACATAGCCAACTGTAGTTTTTCATCAATTCAGATAATACAGTCGCAGCAGTTACAAGATTCTTGTGTCAAGTATATTGGTGAAGTGCTCCTCCAATAAATTGTTTTCTCTGTTTCCATATGTTTTCTTTCCTTATTATATGACAGAAGTTTATGAGCAGAATTTGTTGTAAGATACACTTTGTTTCTGGCTACGGATAATATTAATGTTTTCTTCTGATATTCAGTGGCATAATTCTTCATTGCTCTATTGCTAAATTGATCATTTATTTTCCCTCCTCTTTCATCTCATTTAATTTTACTAGATACAGTAATTTGCCTACCTTTCCCTGTAACGCTGTCTGTAGGATTTGTTTTTGATTAAATCTCAGTTTGTGACTCCATTGCCCATGGTTCCTTTTTTCCCTGCTCCTACCAAAAAATCCATAAACAAACCCATGTTTTTCATAGCTAGCCTAATATTATCTTCAAACAAATCTATATCAGACAGAGAGATCCCTCTCTGAGTCTTGGAGGGCTATATCCAAGACTCGAAGTGGTTTTCATGTTGCCTTTGTGACTGCCTCACAGCCTTGGGAAAATTACAGAGCGCTAACACCACCCATGCATCTTTTCTTGGTTCAATCTTCATATCCACAGTCCTACGGTGAGGCTGTTGAGACTCCATTTTTGGAATCTCCCATGTAGGAGGAGTACAACTCCCTCCTGGAGAACTAGACTTGGGATCTAGTTCCCCTTCCCTTAGGAAGGAAACTTGTTAGGTGCAGACGGGTCTATAGGACCAAGAGCACAACAGATGGACACGTTAGCATATACAAAGCAATGCTAGTTGCCAAAGGCTTTCAACGGGTGCTTGACAATGAATATGACAAGACCTTTTCTCTAGTAGTGAATATGGATTCCATACATTTGTTACTTGCCATTGCATAAGACAAGGGATGGGAATCCATCAGATGGATGTGAATAATACATTTCTTCACAGAGATATCTCTTAGGAGATCTATATGGAGTAGTCCCATGGATTCATGCATGATTCATCTTTGGTCTATTGACTAAAGAAATCACTTTATGGCCTCAAGCAGGCCCCGAGGGCATGGTATTCCTGGATGGAATCCTACCTGCTATCACAAAACTTTGTACATTGTAAGTCAGACCTGAATGTTTACATGCTCAGTATGACTGATTCAATTCTACTTCTAGTTCTGTATGTTGATGATTTGCTGATCACCGGTTGCTTGAATTCACCGATTGTTGCAGTCAAGAGGATTCTTCATGATAGGCTCTTGATGATGGACATGGTTCCGCTACATTTCTTCCTTGGTCTCAAGATCAGCCAGGATGTATCAAGCATCAAATTATCTCAGGACAAGTATGCACGAGATCTCCTTGAGAGATTCCACATGATAGACTGCAAGTATGCCTCGACTCCTTTCCTATCAGAATTCAGACTTGAGGAAGGTGGGGACACTCCACTGGTGGACATCACACTATACAAACAACTAGTGGGAGATTTTTGTATCTCACACACTCCAGAACATACCTCTCCTATGCATTTGGAGCAGTCTCCCAGTTCATGCAATAGCCACATGAGCTACATTGGAAGGATGCAAAGTGTATCCTTTGATACGTACATGGCACCATCACCTTTGGGATTCACTATGCAACACACTCTGCATTGGATCTCATCGAGTTCACTGATTCTGACTGGGTCGGTGACAACATTGATCACAAGTCCACATCTAGTTACTCACTGAGTCTAGGTTCCAGGTCCATCTGTTGTTCGAGCAAGAAGAAAACTGCTATTTCTCTTCGAGGCATAGTACAGAGGGGTGGTTAACATAACCATTCAAGCTATGTGGCTACAACATTTTCTCACTAAGTTGGGTATTCAGTTTCATCGACCAATCGTCATTTGGTGTGACAACCAGAGCACTCTAAATTTCTGCAGAGATCTATTTCAGAGGCAGTGAACGAAGCACATTGAGATCCACATGCACTACATCCAAGACTTAGTACATGAGGGGATCATCAACCTACAGTTTTGTCCTTCAGCAGAACAAACTGCAGACATCTTCACCAAGACCTTCATTGAGAAGAAGTTCCATTCTTTACACAATCATCTTGGAGTGAAGGACATGATTTCCTAGCAACTTTCAGTTCTTTTTTGATACATTTCTCCTTGAAAGGGTTTTTTTCCCACGAGGTTTTCCCTCTTTCCTCATTTATTTCATTATGTCTTTTGTTTTCAGGTACCTAACATGACCTCATTGCCAGGACCCATTATTTATTTTCACCATAGTGATGTTCAGGGGGGGTGTTGGAGATACTTCACACACACCTAGGATTTCTTTTTCCTAATGTTTTCCCTATGTTTATTAGTCATTATTCAGTCTCCTATAGTTTAAGGAGAATATTCCTTTTCCTACATTCTAGGAGAATATTCTCTTCAGTTCACACTTCAGTTGGATCAATTGAGTGGAGTCTTGATGCCACATTGGTTCCATCACCATGCAACATTGGGATCATCTCTACTAATGCACATTATCCTTGGTATTATCACCAAACTAGCACATTACACTCACTTCACTCTGTTTTAGTTAATTAACTAAAAATTGAGAGGCTAGTTAACTCAGACTAGGTGGCAGTTAACTCCTGTAACTGTTGGTGTGAGTCCAAATCAGTCTATACCACCACTATGGCACATTGGATTCTCTTCCAATGCACATTATTTGAGTTATACATATCATATCATGTGCAATTTATCATTCATTCATCCAGTTAACACAATTCTTGATTCTCTCTCTCGTTTCCATCTTTTCTCATTTCTTCTGCAAATTGTGTATGTCTTTTGCTAGCTAGATATTATATGTGTAGGTTCATCCACATTTACAGGTATGAGAATCCTCCAATGATTCCAGTAAGGGAGTGGAAATCCCTGCTGGATGATGGAAGGGAGAGGGCTTTAAGAAAACAAGGAAAGATACCACAAGGCACAAGAAGGTATGCAATACTTTGAACAATGTAATTATATGTTTATTACTCTTTATTTTTACATGAAATTTGCAACATCTAACGCATTTTAAACTTTTCATAGGTTGCCAGACACATCAAAGGCCACAAAGTCCAGACAAGAAAAACATGGCCAGCATAATATTGGCAATGATGGTTATTCCAATATGGTGGCATGAATTGTAAGTATTAATAACTCAAATATTGTATATAAATAATAAATTTCATATAAATTTGTTTTTATTTCACCATAAAAGCTAAATTGATGATCTTATGCAAAATTGCATGCCGATCAGTTCAACGAAGTGCCCACGGAGGAATAACTAAGGCTTGGCTTCCAACATGACTTTGCAGATGTTGTTGAACATCGAAAAATCTTGGGCGTTGGGCAAACACAGTCTTCCAGTGATCCATCCTGCACGCAGGTAAATAAAATTAACAAAGTTTATTTAAGATTGATTACTTGTGCATTCTATTCATTATTAATTTTGTCCATAAAATATTGAGTCTCTTTGTTTTAAGCAGGAAAGAGACAATACACATAATGACGAGGATGGACAACAACCCAATGAAGGTGATGCTTTGCATATTGGTAATGGATGTATTCATGTACTACCAAAAACTTAGTATGGATTACAATTTAAAATATTGTATTAATTGTAATATTTGATGTTTCAAATCCAGATCATGTAGAGGGTCATCTTCTACAAGATGAGGCAGCTATACATGAAGATGAAGTACACAATGTGGTCTCATAAGGTAAAGAGGACCATTCTAATGTTGTTTTTATTAATGAAGTACTTGTAATGATAATAACAAAACATATCAATTTAACATTTCTTCATTATTGCGGTAGATACTGACACCTTACAACAACATCCACGTCATGAGTACATGACCCAACAAACAATAAGACAAGCTACATAGGCGTCCATAAGAACTAATAAAGAAGTTTTAGAAGATGATGAATTGATTTCTGAATTTGTGAAAAGAAAAAAAGAAAAAAAGAAGTGATTGTAATAACATTATGACATATTATTTTTGATAATATAAACTAATGTCATGAAATATTTTTTGCCTACGAATGAATGAATGAATGAGTGAATGAATGAATGTTATAAGTACTTAATGATTAAATGTTGAATGTTTCTTTATGACGAAAAACACATATTTTCATATAAATTCATTTATTTTCAAGTTCATGCATTGGGTATGGGGAATTGAGAGTGATGTGAAGGGGGAGGGGGGGTATGAGATTCCACCTTCACATGGTTTCCCTGTTCAATAGAGAATATTAAACTATTCTCAAAACAAAGAGAAGCTTAATAAGGTAATTCTCTTTATTCTTATGTATTATAGATTCTTGTAAATTTTGAAATGCATGTCTATTTGTTAACTTCTTTTTCATAAATTTAACATTTCATGGTTTGCTGATTTCTATAGGACTTCACACTAGGAATTGCAACTGATCACTAGCCTATGTGGAGAGGCTGCATTAATTGTACTAAAAGGTACATAATACTCATGAATTTGTCTTTTTATATGTTGTTTTAGTTATTTACCTTTCATGTGCATTGTAGTGCTTTACTTCATTTATTATACATAGTTTATTTCATTCATTCAGTACAATATGCATCTTTACCCTAACAAACCTAATTCTCACTTTACCCTACCATCCCCTACCTTACCTTGCTCTCACCTTCCAACCCTAACTTGACGTAACCTATCCTGATCATGTAACATACCCTATGTTTTCTTACCCTACCAACTCAACCTAACCTAGCCTACCCTTACTTAGCCTAACTAAACCTAAATTAACCGTGAACTATATTTTACCCCATGGGAACCATTGATGGTGTGTACCATTTCATGCCAATAGGGTGAGAGAATAACATTGAATGGTATGCCACTTTCATAGAAAACCCTAAACACTTTTTCATCCATGTCATTCCTAAAACCTTTCTCAAGTAAATATGATATTATTCTATGCCTTGAATGCATAGGTGAGAATCCACTAGCATGGGGTGATGGTGATCAATCAACCAAAAGTACATATTAAGAATAGGAAGGGGATAGGGGTTCACCATGCACCCAACACGACATGAAACACATTCCTAAAATGGTTTAAACAATTTTATTGAAACCATTGACATAACTCATGCACTATCATGACCAAATATTCAAGCATCAAGAACACCATGAGATTTAACATGCCACTTTGTTCAAGAGGGTACATATCTTAATCCCTAAAAAAAACAATTCCATGCAAAATCAAGAATTTCACAAGCATCTATCCACTATTGGATAGGGCTAATGAAAATGCCATCATCATCAATCTCTTCAGTACCTACAAAATCACCCTTGGAATCTTCAAGGAGGAGAGGCCTAGAAACCTCCAACATCATGGGAATCTTTCAACTAAAACAATTGACAGAAGGAAAAATATGATCATAGAAGAGAACAATTATTGTGATGAGAACTTTCCCTCAATGATGAACTGATTGAAGTTGTTACTCTATGACTAGATTGCAGTAACTAGTAATGCATGTACACCAAAGGTAGTAGATATTAAATTAGAATGTTGACATATAATAAAATATATAGTTACTACAAAAGGTAAGGGGGGCCTTGGAGTACTTGAATCTCTCTCTCTATTGAAATATGAATATTCAAAATTGGTCATTTACCAATTTGGACCTTGGTTAAATTTCCCCACAATTTGAGCCAAAAACCATAATCAATACAACTATGTAACTACATACAATATGATGAGAGGCGATGTTATTTAGTTGGATGTTAATTACATTATGACTTAGAACATACTTTGGAAGGTTTTTTCTAGCATTGTAGTATATATTACATAATGTATTATTACTGGTGTGCTTCATTTGATTAATTTCACCAACAAGTTAACAACAAACCTCCGCTAAAAACACCATAAGTAATATTAACCACTATGAATTAATTGTAGAGGTTTATACTTCTGCTTTGGCCCAAATATGACTCCATTGTTGCACTTACTATTTTATGGTGCACCAATGTGTACCGTGATTTTGAATTTTTGCTCCTTTGATTGGTTATTCTTCTACATATTATGGGGCATACGTCGATACCTCATGTGTTGATGGTTTTTATCATTGGCCCTTTTTGGAATTATCAACTACTTAGGTCATCATTATGTCATGTTAATGTTCAATGGAAGAATTTAACTTGCATCAACCATTCCTGAGATGTCTTAAGCATCCATGTCAGCCTTGATAGTGTCAAGTTGTACTTAATGGTTTTATCTCTCAATATATGGTCCAAAATCAACTCATGTTCCTATTTATATCTCATTCCAGTTTATGAGGGAAGCCTCAATTCCCTCCTTCCAATGAATCTCTTCCTATAACCCTCTACCCATTATTCTAGGAAGAAAATTTAGAGACCATTATAGTACCCTAGGGATTGTATTCCTCAATGTTCTATTCCTTCACAATTGGTAGTGGGTATCCATCAATGATCCCTACTAGGATGATTCTACAAGGATTTGACATCAACACACCTATTTTCACTTGTTAGACTATACTAGTGTACCTTGGGGCCCATTGTCTTCATTAATGGGTTCTCTCATGTTTGTAAACAATATTGTCACTAATGATCGATGATTAGACAGTTTCCCCCATGCTCAACTTCATATAATTTATTCATATGGGTAGATTCATACTCAGAGTTGGTTTGGATTGAAGACCTGAGGCTATGGTGGCATCCCTTTTTGGGGTTGTTGTCTAAGTTTATTATACAATACCACTTTATTATGGGTACCTTGGAGAGCCAAGTTTCCATTTTCGCTAGTTTCAACAATTCTCTTGAAGTACACTAAAGAATAGCTCCATTGTGTGTCTACTTGTGGCTATGACCATGTTTTGACATGGATCCACTGTGTATTATTTTTGTGGCCATGGTTTTTCATATTATATCTTTCATGGATCTGTAGTGTATTTCATTGTGGCACCATGCTTGTTTTCACTTGAGCATGGGTATTCCCACCTCAAGAAGTTTTTTTTGTCTGATACTATGGTCTTTGATTGTAGCTATTTTCTTATCAGACTCCTTCTTAGCCTACTTGTATGTATCCTCTCCACTTTATAATGTTGTTTGTCCATCAACTCCCCTTACGACATCACACATTAGGGGGAATCTATTATACATATATTTGGTCACACTTGATCAAATAATATAAGTTAGGCCATTTACACACATTTTTCCAAAGTTTATTAAGCTTCTCTAGAATTTCATTCTACCCTTTACTACTCACGCATAGTTGTCCTAGTAATAGTGATGAGTTTGTGGGTTTTCCTAATAAAAGTTGTGACATGGTCATTCCCCTTCAATACTAAACTTGTGAGCACCCTCAAAATACCTTGAAACAATAAAACTTACACATAATGCACCATTTTCAAGCATGGATCATGCATGCCTCACACTTGCATGATTGTTACACATTATTTTGGTCACCTTGATGATGACTTTGCAAGCATGTGGTTAGGCTCTCATGATCATCTTTTTCCTAAGAAGAGTGACCTTTTTTCTCCTTTGCAAACCTATTTTTTGAAAGGACGCCATAGGCTGCCCATATAGTACAGTGCGGAAATTAATGATTTCCACAGGCTTCTCTATAGTTGGCTCGCAGGATTTTCATAGGCTGCTATACAAGCAGAGTGCGGTGGCGTTTGAAAGCCAAAAGAGGAAAGGGGCTCAAGAAGTTTCTAGAAGAGGAATCTTCTGGAATGTGAGGTGGCGTCAGTATGGTTATGATCCTACTGACTTCTCTGATATTGTGGGATCATCCTCATCTCTTTAACCACTTCAGATTCTCCTATATAATAATGGGCTTGTCATGGGAAAGGTTAAGCACAGTTAAGAAAAGTTGAACAAAAGATTGCTAGAAGAATAGGCTGGAGATTGTGTGGAGAATACTATTTCAGATGATGCTTGAGGTCTGCATTCACCAATCAAGATTTTGAAGATCATCTTCATGCAAGATCCAAAACAAGTATATGTGTGTGTTGGGATGAAGGAACACTAAAAGGGAAGTTGTGACATCAAGGCATTTCGGTTGTATCTTCCACTTTTATTCAATCTAATACAGTGGCATGTTTTTTTCCCATAAAATCATTCTTATTTTATTACATGACTCCTTGATCACATGTTTAAGTTTTCATTGAATCTATCATAGTTTCTTTTATTTTGGTTGGTTTGTGTCATTGCAGATCTAGTTTCACAAGAACATCGGAGCGAAGCAGGGACAACAAAGATATAAGGAAGCGATCTCAAAGGTAAGTCATCAATTCCTTCTTTTCTAGTTAGATAAATGATCATAACTTAGGGAAAGCGTCATGTCTTGTCCTGTTTTGTTCTAGATCTAGGTGGATCTAGGGAGATTAGTTCATGTCCACATCTACTGATTTATCCCATAACAAAATTGGCGACTCCACTGGGGATATGACTTGATTGTGGTTTTTCGTTGGCCATTTGTTTTTGCCTACTCGTTTTTATTTGATTTCAGTCTCTGAGTCTGTGGGAGATCCATTCAGATTCCCTGAGTTTAAAAGTTCACAGATATTTTTCTCTTTCCCTCAAAATTGTTTGATTTTTCAAACGTGTCTGCACTGCACACTGTACCTAGCTCGCAGAAACCTTCAATTTCCGCACCCTAGTAGTTTGCTTCAGTGCGTACTTTCTTCACTCTGCTGGTTTCTGGCCTAGAGAAATGCTAGATTTCCGCAATGTAATATGCTTTTGACCTGCGACGACGTCTGAGAATTTTTTTGAGTGGGGTCTTGACCTCTGGTGATGCCCGGTTTTTGTTTCAATCATCCAGGGGAAACTTTTAGCCAGTGTTTGACTGTTTTCTCACACTTAACACGTTGTTGATTAGGGTTCGGAGATCGAACACCTCTCCTTGTCTTTTTCAGTTTTCATTCTTGATCTTTAAACAACAAGGACATAATTTCTGAGCTTGTATCTGAGTGCTTGTTTGATTAAAGGTCTTGGTTTAGATTTGAAGTTTTGGCTTGATTATGCATTCTGGATTGCTTGATGTTTGAGAGATTGTTTCTTCACTTATATTTAGGGAGATACTTTCTCATCATTTTTTGTTTTTATTTTCGTTGAAATATTGATTTGGGTTCTTGTTGAAGGTATAAATTTTCTTGGATTACTTGTCTTTTCTCTGTCATGCCCTTGGTCTGGTCTTAGAAAGGAAGAATTTGAAGTTATCCATTCTTTTGAAAAATCATACATAAGAAAATTTATTGCACTTAAACGAAGAGAACGATTGAAGAATTTCATTATTTATTGGTTGTTTGAAAGTGTGTTCATTCAAAGAAAGAAAGAAAGTATATTTCGTAGTTTACACCATTCCGAAAGTACCTTCTCCTTGCTGTAGATAGAATTCATCGAACGAAAAGTTGCATCATTCATTTTCTATTTGCATATTCTTGGTTCAAGGTCATACACAACATCGGTTTCATTCCCGTCTCTCTCTTGAGTAACAACAACTTTAAAAATATTGCGAAAATCTAAAATTTAACTAGTAATTTTTTCTATGGCTCTCTTACACCAACATTAGCTAGGCTAGAGATTTGGAATAGGCAGTGAGACACACTCTCCAAAGCACAAAACACACAATAGCATCCTATTATAGGGAGTGTAAAATTCCATTTGCAACATTTTGTCCTGAGAATCCCTTCTCACACAAGGGTCAAACCTGAGGTCGCATTGAGATTAGCAGAGTTACTCACCCTTCTTTGTTGGTATCGGTGTAGAGATTGCGTGTATTATGGGGGTTTCTTGAAGGTATACCCACAATGATGAGTGGAAGCCTCTTGATTTTATTTCGGGCTAGATACCTTGCCCTTGTGTGTGGATCAGACTGTCGGTTGTTCCCCCATGCACCACTGTTGTTTTTGGTTATTCTTCTACACATTAGGGGGTCCCACTGTTGGCCCTCAACCAAGTTTTGAGGAAAACTTGGTCAGGTTTGGACCACCTTTTGGACTTAAACACGATGGTCGAAGATGGAGTGCCCAGGTGAAGTTGAGATCGCAGATCTCACTTGTTTTGTAGGCTTTGTAAGGGGTTATGTAGGGTTTTTGTAATGGGTTATGGGATGTCATCCCATGGGGTTTACCCATGATTAGGCATTATTGTAAGGGTTTGTGAAAGTATAAATAAGTAAGAATGTATTGTAAAAGAGTAGTGGAAAATTAGCTAAGTGAAAGTAGTTTGGGTTTCTTTGTGAAACAAAATGTGTATGTAAGGCTGTGTGCTCGATAGAGAAGTTGGCTCTATGCGTTGACCTAGTTTTGGGAAGGAGGATCTGGCACTCAGTGCATAGATCTCTTGTCTAGTGTGAAGATTGACTCTGTGGATTAGTGCACAGGAGCAACATAATATAAGAGATTGAAGAATAATAAAGAAGGCGAAGCGGTTGGTGGACATAGCCCCACACTGGGATGAACCATGTATATATTGTGTCTTTGGTTTGCTTTGTGCTTTGTTGTTTATGTTATGAATATGCTCAGTGCCTTTGTTATTATGTATGGTAGATAGGTTTGATGTTGCTTAGTTCTTTACTTGTGTTAAGGATGAATGGATGTTAGATCTAACTTATGATGCTAAGTGCTCAGGTTATGTAATCATTTACTGTTATTGCGCCAATCTATCTTTGGGTATGTTTTGTGATGTTAATAAGACTAATGAACTAATGCATGTTGTTCCTAAGTGTTAATAGAGTACTCTGCGAAGTATTATCATCAAAGATCTCTGCCAAGATTGGTTACATACACCTGCGTCCTGTAATCCCCTTGTTTCTACCTCGGGTGAGACCTCACTTGCTTCACAAGTGTACTTGCCGAAAGGGTTAGTAGTCGGGGTTTTGTTGGTGCCTTGTTAAGAGTTGAACCCTGGGTCTGCCCCTGTGCCAACAAATGGTTTTGTTGTCGGGACCCGAAACTGTGATTGCTGGGAATTGAAGTAAAGAAAAGAGAAGCTCTATGCATAGATCTGTTGCTGTAGTGCACAATACTCTACTTGACTTGTGAAGCTTTGTGCTAAGAAATAAATCTGATATGAAGAAAAGAGGTAAGATCTTAAAAGAGATAAATCTTTGTGCTTTGAAAGAGTAAGATAAGTGATTTTTTTTTGTTTCAAAAGCATGAATTTAAGCATGTATAATAAGTTCTGTCCTAGTCTAGAGGCTAGGGCACAGTTAGAAGAAAGAGTTGATCTGAGTAAATTTAACATAAATGAAGAAAGATATGTTATTCCTATGCATAGAAAGAAGTTTTGGACTAATAAGTGGATGCAAGAACCTAGAAAGAATTTTTGCAGATTGCAGGTACAACACTGTGACCTTAGTACACAGTACAAAAGAGGTTGGGGAACATTTAAAAGAAAAAGAGGATTGACACTGTGCTATACTTGCAGAAGACCAGGACATCTTGCTAAGGAATGCTTTGGCGTTGGCGTAGGTCCTATTTATCTTTGTTGTAATATTGTTGGTCATGAGGTTGAGGATTTTCCAAGGATGATAGTTAGAGTCGAAAGGATGAACGTAAGACAAGAAAACTATGAAGAAAGTTAAGAGACTAAAGGCATGTTTGTTGGAAAATATTTAACAGATAGCGAATGGCATGAGTACAGGAATAATGTACAGAGAATTGTTGGCGTGTTTTACAGGCAACATATACTTGTCATTGATGGAAAGTACAGTAGTAATGATCGCTTGAGTACAACAATGATGATCAGTGGTGCAGTGATAATCGAGGAAGAGCAACAACCGTGTTCGTTGGATCCCATCTTGAATTCCCGATGGCCGTCAGATCTGAATAAGAGCACGCTGAAGAGGTAAGCCCGTAAGGTTTGAGAAGCATTTCTGGTCTTCAGATCCCATTCAAAATTACCGGTAGAACGAGGGTCGTCAGATCTAAATGAAGACAAGAAGAGAGTACTGAAGAGGAAGACAGATCTCAGGCATTAGATCCAAGCGTAGGATCCAACCATCGTTGGATCAAGAAGAACCTGCACGTTCTTTAAAGTACAAGGAGAAGCGGGAGTAATCGCGATATGAAAAATCGTGATTTAATCTGAGCCGTCAGATTAAGATTGAATCTGGACTGATGATTCTAGTCCATGTCGGAGTTTCGGGGATCGAGAGTTGGATATGTCAAGTAATATCATCCACAGGAATCCTGATTTCGCGATATGCAAAATCGCGACTTAATCGCAACCGTTGAACCAAGATCAGATCTGGACCATTGATCCAAGTTCCTTTCGGGGTTTCGAGGATCGAGTGTTGGAGATGTCAAAGAATATTAACATCAAGAATCTTGATATCGCGATATGCAAAATCGCGACGTAATTGCAACCGTCAGATCAAGAAGTGATCTGGACCGTTGATCTGACTTCTTCACGGAGTTTCGTGGATCGGGATTTGTAAGTGACAAAAACACTGAACGCCAAGAGTGTCAAAATTGTGATGTGTGAAATCTTGACTGAATCTGAACCGTCAGATCAAGAAGTGATCTGGACAGTTGATCTGACTTCTTCACGGAGTATCAGGGATCGGGATTTGGAAGTGACAAGAACATTGAACATCAGGAATGTCGAAATAGAGATATGTGAAATCGCAGAATGATCTGAACCGTCAGATCAACTGTTGATCGGAGGGTTATTGTTCTCTCTCATAGTTAACTCCTCAGTTTCAAATCTGTTAGTGAAACAAACTCATGATTTCCGATTAGTTGGCGTTTCAGTTGCTCAGATAGTTGTCGTCCTTTTGCCTAAGGAGTTGGGAAGTTGAACCGTCATGTAGGTGTGTATAAAAGAAGATGAGACAGACTGTGTGTGGTTGGTTGTTCTGTATGAAAAATGAATGAGACTGCAAGAAAGGAAATAGAAGGTGCAATGTAAGATTGAGAATATGCATAGTGGGAGATAAAACTCAGAGAAGAGTAGCAGATAATGAAGAGAACTTGGAGAAAAGAAGAATAATAGAACAAGTTGAAGCAGAGCAGAATGACAGAAAAAATTGATGTAGAGAAGACCTACTGAACAGACAAAGGAAGAGTAGAATTGCAGAACAGTTAGAAGAAGACCAGACTTATAGAACAAAGAAAGATTGGTAAGAACTGATTTATCTGTAAAGTTGACTGTTTATTTAGTCATTCATATTCTAGGGAGGTTGGGAGGAGCTCGGGAGGACTATTGTCCTCAGAGGTTCAAGTGAGAACTTAAACACAAGAAGTTGTAGCTTCCATCTGGTTGCAGCTAGAGAAACCAAGGTGGCAGGGTGGTGCAAGGGAGAACAAGTGTTCTCTGTTATGCAGGTTGGAGCCTGTGTAACTGGAAGTTGGTGCTTCCATCTAGTTGATGCTGGAACATTAAGGGAGTTGGTGCTTCCTTCTAGTGGGTGCT